>CAJQZP010001207.1:5102500-5372500 GCA_907164705.1 Parnassius apollo | reverse complement strand
GCCGATTTATTTTATTTAATAACTTACTATATTTTAGTGAAAATGCCTAAGACGGTTATTATTTTTATTTTATTTACTTACTTGCTTCAGGCAGAAAAGACCCATTTATTATACTTATTATCTATTATACTCCATAGGTACCTACAATAATAACTTGTAAAGTAATACAAAAATAAATTAAAAATTATTATAAAAATAAATTTATACGTGGTAGAGCATTGCTGCAGTTATATTAGTAGTATAGTTGTAGCACGAATGGGTCGGCTCGACCGGGGAAGGACCACGCTCTCACAGAATACCAGCGTGAAATAGTAGCATATTGCTGCTGGGTTTCGTATAGTGAGTGTAGAGAACCGTAGACCTTTTTTACTGGAAACGAGACATTCCATCTTAGTCCTCACGGGTGACAACGTATCTGCATTTTGATGTAGGGGGGGGGGATTCGTTTGTCACCCTATCCTATAAAAAAATACATAATATTTATTATGTAATAATTTTGAGGTGGTAGAGCCACGTTGCAAGTACATATCTTATGGTTGTAGTACGAATGGGTCGGCTCGACCGGGGTAGGACCTAGAGTTGTGACGCCAATTTTACTGGAAATTTTTCACTATGACCGAAATTGGCCGGTAATATAAAAATATTCTATTTTTGAATATTATGCAGTTACGTAGATATTCCTTATCCTAATATTTTCTACCCAACAGTAACATTACCTCCTATGTTCACTACAGCGAATGACATACTGATATGATATCATTGAATTTTGAATAAGTAATATTTACCTTCGAATTGATAAAACGAACAAATAATAAATAACAAACAACATATCTATAACGAACTTTATTTTTAAATAGTTTTTATTCGCTACTCGGCTGCAATTCAAATTTTTCTCAAGGAAGAAAGTCGGTTGGTACTCAAGAAAACTTTCAGTAAGAAGAGGTATAAAATTGCAAAAGTTTGAGCTTGACATTCGGCCAAATTATGATATAATGGAACCGGAAATAATTGCGAAAAGCTGTATCTAAAAGTTAGTGTACGACATCTTAAGTACCTAGAGGATCATCATATACTAGTGCTTGGCACAGCAAACTTTATAATTATTTAGGGACTTAAAGCATTATTAATATTTATAATATACTAGCGATACGCCCCGTCTTCGCACAGATAATTTCTGCATCTCGACAAAAGCGCCATCTACCGGGTCAAAATGTGAATCTAAACCATTCAGAGATGCATACAAAAAATTTCATCAAAATCGTCCGGGGCCGGTCTCGAGTTTTAGCGAGACTAACGGATAGCAATTAGCCTATTTCTTCTGAAGATTTAAAAAGATCCGCCAGAGGCAGCACTATTGTGAGGGGGGGGGGGTGTACATATACATATTTTGATTTCTCTATTAAGAGTAACGTTAAGCGTACATTATAGGAATAGAATTAACTGAAGATTACGTACCCGGAGCAAAATAGAAATTTGCAAAAATTCAAGATAATCTTGTCCGATATACACATATGCAAATAGCTTATGCCCTCTTAAAACGACGGTTTGCATGCCGTGGTTTACCTGTTTCAGTTCATAAAAATGTACTCGCAAGTTAGTTGTCGGTGACAGTTCGTTTGGTTGTCAGAGATTTAAATCTTGCATTTACATAATTTTGTAAATTCTTCCTTTTTTAATTCAAGAATTGAATGCATTGCGAATGTCGATGCTGGTAAATGTTTAGAGGATAAACAGCTACGCATGAAATTACCCAATTCCGTCCCATAGACATCCTGCACTTTTCCTTCTTCAAATTGGGCAATTTTCCCATTCCGGACTATTCCTCGTACTTTCTGTTATGCTGCAATGTTCTATGTCCTATTGATAATACTTTGAACTTAAATGAAACCTTATCTGATGATGAAGACAATTATCCCAACTGTGGAAACTCAAAATCACTACGAAGAGGAAGGCAACATTCTTTAAGTGGTTTTGTTTTAAACATGTAAGATGATGCGACTGATAAAAGTTATTACTTAAGGGCACATGTAAAATCTTCTTTCAGAGCAACTGTAACTTATAAAATAGGTGTAGTTCTTGATAATAATAGTAACAATATGATTAAAGCTCAGTGTCAGTGTCCATCTGCTTCTAAGAACTGTTCCCGTATCACTCATTGCTGTAATGAATCCACTCCAAACACTTCGTTTCCTGGCAACTTAAGGTTTTATAAACGGGACAAATTTCATACCATCTTGCTTGTATCGACTGTTAGAAGTGCAATTCGCGAATGCGCAGTATTTGGTAAGCATGATAATTTATTTTTAATATATTTTTTCACTTTATTAATTTACATGTTTTAATAATAAGACATTTTTTTATTTCTTAACTGGCTTTACGGCTCTGGGTTCTAGCCCTTCTGAGCCTAATAATAAGACATGCGTTTAACGTTACTGTCAGTAGGGTAATCAAAACACGTGTACCCGCACTAATGCTGCCTCTGACGGATTTTTTTTAAATCTTCAGAGGAAACAGGCTAATTGATTTTATACACTCGTTTATAGGGTATAATATTTGGTGCGTTAGTGTAACTTCTGAATGGTTTGACCAATTGCTGACAAATTCATATAATATATTGGTTTTGTCGAGACGATGTGTTTTTGTAGCGTTTTTTTATATTTACTACTTGCTTCGGCAGACCTGTATATTGTACTGGATCGAATAAATGGCGTTGTAGTCAAGTAATTAACAAATGTTAAATATATGAAGCAAAATAGCTCGTATTTTCGACATAACGTTGATTTTGGACTGAAATCTGAAACCGAGAGGTGTCACAGCGGTCGAAGTATTAAATAAGCTTTATATTTACATAGTAAAAAGTCCGGAGCAAAAAACACTTTGCGTTTTCACCTATGTATATAAATAGGCAGAATAATGACAATCAAGGCAGCTAGTATCTAAAAAATAAAAAAGTGGACTTAATTTTTTTTAATAATTTACTTAGGTGTTACGGTTAGGTTAAGTAATAGGTGAATTGTGAACGGCACAAAGGAAATCACACTAGATATTGTACTCGTGCTTAGACTAGGATTTGATGTTGTACTCAAGCCGTGATATTAAAAATGACTAGATGTTTATACTCGTTTTAAACTTCAGTTGCCTGCATTTCCCTCAAGTAATTAATTCGTTAAACTTTTCACCATTAAAGCTAGCTCTGATGGTCGAAAATTTGATGAGTGCTTGCTATTCAAAGAAAACTCCCGCAGTCTCGCATCTGCTGACTGCTACGGACAGGTGTTGTTGAACTTAGTTAATTGAATGTAATAATTTATCCACAATGGTTTTATTAAACCTGAGTTTAGAAGTTTCATCATGGAGCTACACACAATCTCATAATAATTTAATTACATTGAATTGTACCTGAAATTATTTGTATAGAATTTATGAAAGCATGTTATCTTATGAAATCCTTAGATTATAGAAAGAAAATAAGTAAAATAATACGTATCTATACCTACGTGGGAGTTTCAGGCTGCAGCGTATTATGGGTGTAGCACGATTAGGTCGACTGGACCGGGGAAAGACTCCGTTCTCACAGAATAGCAGCGTAAAATAGCAGCATAATGCTACTGTTCTTCGTACAGTGAGTGTCACGAATCGGAGACCATCTTTACTGGTATCGAAGCATTCAAGCTTAGGGACCACAACGCATCATCAACATGCACATCTGTATTGTAATTCTTAATCGATTATAGATATAGATGTGCTCGTTTGTCGCCTTTACTTTAAGGGTTCTATCAGAAAGGAAGCGGTCACGCGATCAAGCGTTACGCGTTCGCGTTTTGCGTTCGAGCGTTTAATTTCTCACCAATCACGAACGCCTAGGTTCTGGTTGACCGACGCGGTCAGAATGCCTGCTGTCTGGGTATGTATAGTACGTTTCTAGGGCAGGCGGAAAAAAGTACATTGACCTCAAGTATTATGTTAGCATCGAAACAAAACGACAGTTATTGTTTCATACATTTCTTTATAGATTACGTATCGTTAGGCGCTAAGCCTGTCTCATGGTACGGGGTAAGGTGAAGGAAGCGGTCATTCAGAGATAATAAATCTGTTTCGATGCAATTTGCGATAGGTCTCACGCCGTGCGTATTTAAGAAAGCAGATGGAGCGGAACTAATTCCTCATTCTGCTTTGGTATGCGCTTGCGTGTAGATAGTTTTGAGATTTAAAATTTTCGATGAAAGTAGTTGTTTTAATTTTTATCGAGTTTGTTTTGTTAGTTGTATTATTAATATTTGGATTAAAATTTTTGTTAATATTTTGTGACGTTTTGTATATTATCACTAGTATGTGTATCGACATGAAAATCTCATAAAGACTTTACGTCACCACGAAAGAAGCGTAAAGTGTCGCATATTTAGGAAACCGAAAAAATAATGATTGTAAACATCTATAAATATGTAAAAGAAACGTGGTCTAGTGACGTATATACATCCAAAACGGATATGAAAAAGAAGACTGCCGATATTTTAGATTATAATCAATGTGGCGGACTCTTCTACGTCTTCATCATCATAAAATGATTCTGAAATAGATACAGATTAATAGTCTGTCAAATGTCTCTGACAATATATTATAGCAAGTTTTATGCATCCTTCAAGGTTGGCTGCTTAAGAATGCTTAGCATTAAAAGTTCATCTTTTTACCTGACTGCTAAGAAGTGGTTATGTTTTAAACATCTATCTACCTACCTACTTATTAAAGTACTTATCTACTATTAAAGTAATAATGAAAATTGTAATAACTCATGATTTATAAATAATAAACTGAAATTAATATTAATTTGCTTTTTAATTCATTTAGGTACAGGACAATCTTCTTTCTTTATTATATAATAGTAGACATAGTGCCTGTAAAGAACATAATATACAAATAATTTGATCAATTTCAAAATGATTTCTCTTGAAAACCGCAGGGATATTATTGATTTGATTTTTGCTTCCAAAATTATTAGTGGTGTTATTGACTGTCCTGAAATTTTAAGTAAATTTAATATATGCGTTCCCTTTCGTTACCCGCGTTACGCTCGTAAGATTACACCATTGACTAGACCATATAGAAGAACAGTGTTTGGCTCCAATTCCGCAATTGCTAGAATGAGTAAACTTGTAAACAAATTTAGAGATAAATTTGATATATTTTTCGACCCACCTAACAAGCTCCGTCGCACCTTAACAGACCATCTTTTGTAACATTCTATAAATATGTTCTTTCCTTTTCGCTTCTATATATTTTTATTTGTATTAAGTTATAATTTCTTTTAATTTTTAATTCTTTCTTTATCTCAGTAATATAGGTACACAGTGCTGAGAAAATTATTTGCATGTTGTATCCGCCTGTGATTATTTGTACATTTTAGTTCTTATCGCTTTATTGTATTTAAATAGCATGTAAGGAATGATACAAATGTTGGTGGATCAATAAAAAAAACTTCGCACTCGGCACCTTTATCTTTCACTCTGATGATGTATGTAATGATAAAAGGATAAAAAAATGAACCTAAACAAAAAAGATTGCTTACCCCGATGATATCGTCAAAGGTCAATGTACTTTTTTCCGCCACTATAGTAACGTAATACAACACAAAGAACGCAAAACGCGAACGCGGAACTCTTGAACGCGTGACCGCTTCCTGTCTGATAGAACCCTAAAATATATTTTATTTGTGTGCCTTTGTCACTCTATAACAGACATCACCCCTTTAATGGTTCGTTAATTTAATAAAGTCGGAAATTTTATTTTAATGATGAAATACCTATCTTATCTTCTTATTCGAGTTTTAATTTTCAAAAAATGTGTCGTCACCAGTGGTTGTGAAAGGTGCATAAAATAACTCCATACACTATAATAATCTTCCTGACCGAATTTCGGTTCACTCTCATATTCCTATAGGATCCGACACGACCGGACGGAGACCAGGCGCAGGTACCTGCGGCATTATGTGCTTTCCGAGGCAAACTGGGGTGAAACACCACTAACTTTTTGACTCCGGGCTGCTACTGAGGATTACTTGACCGAAATCATTCAAAAAACTCAAGACATACAATCATTTCAGTAAGCAACATCTGAATCGGTTTATACCAACCACCATCAGAGTTTTTGTATAATATATATAATATTATAGACCCGAGACCGGGCCGGAATAAGCAACTTGGTCGTGGTTTGGAGCAAAAAATATTACGTCGCTTGCCGTCTGCTGAACGGGAGATAAAGCTCTTTGAAATGTGTGTAGACTTAAGCCGCCTTATTACATAAAGTCTGTTTCTGATTAAAATTTTTAGAATTTCTTTTATTGAATTCATTTAAGAAATTTATATATAGTTATAGACAAAAATAGAATTTCTATTTTCGTTTAAAGCTATATTTATATACTCGTATAGCTACTTTAAGTGCTGGTTTGCCATGAGCAATATATCGCGGACGTACGAAATCTCCCAACGCGCATTGGAGCAGTGGGTCAAAATTGTTATTGCTTCGAAATCCTTTTGAGTCTTCTGAGATGTTACCAGCGTTCAGCCGTGGTACGCTGAATATAAGTTACATCCTCACGTACACACTTGTTACTCAATTTCATATCCATTTAACGTAATAGCAATATTTGTTAGAAATAAATGTACTAGTTTGATTTTTCAATTGGACTTTTTAATCTACGAATGACCATTCGATGTTACCATAGCATTTGCGGATGCTATTTGAAGTACGCTTCATATCGAATCCGGGCTGCGAGATTGGAAAAATTGAATCAAAATAGCACAAGTTTCGAATTGTCATTTACTTTTTGCTATGAATGAAAAACATCCTTGTGTTTTTTTTTATAAAACTGAACTGAAGTGACAAAGGAAATTACAGTCTATATGATGTTAGGTAGCTGCTGTAGTCCATGGGCACCAAATAATTTCAAACAAAGAAGGCCGCAGGAGTGTCATCATCTCAGATAACAACGGACAATTGGATGTCCCAAGTGAAATTAGTCAGAATAGCTTCCTGGGATTTCAAAACGTTGAGATGTGATGAAAACTCGATTTTCGAAAATCGGAGTGAAACCAATAACTTCCCTATTTTTGAATTTTCAATTTTCTTACAGGGAAGTTAAAAAACTCAAGACACAAGCATTTCAGGAAGGAACATCTGAATCGGTTTATACAAGAGGTTTTGTCACACACCGAGTTTTTGTAGACCCGGGGCCGGAATAAGCAACTTGGCCGTGGTTTCGAACGAAAAATATTACGTCGCTTGCCGTCTACTGAACGGGAGATAAATTATATAAAGTCTGTTTCAGATTGAAATTTTTAGAATTTCTTTTATTGAATTCATTCAAGAAATTCTCGGGGAATCAGGTGAACTTAAATGTAAAGCGTGTTGTTAGCAAAATTCCAATTACCCGCAGACTGGCGCAGCGGTTAAGGGACTTCTTTTGTGACATAGATTTCTTTGAACCCGAGACTATACATATACCACGTTTTGTTATAAGAACCGAAGCTGTTTCAATAAAAATGTCAACTTTTACGGCACCCATGGGAC
Organism: Parnassius apollo; assembly: GCA_907164705.1. Classification (NCBI taxonomy): domain Eukaryota; kingdom Metazoa; phylum Arthropoda; class Insecta; order Lepidoptera; family Papilionidae; genus Parnassius; species Parnassius apollo. Next base: position 5,364,937 of record CAJQZP010001207.1, on the reverse strand, counting down.
AAGACAGGTGAAATTATCTTCCTTGCCGCCACCAAACGATGTCGACGTGTGTTAAATATTTAACTCTTACCTATTTAAACAACTAATCAATTTAATGAGTATTATATTGTTTTTCGATATAATTTTATGTATGTATCTATTTTTGTTTACAACTATATTTATATACTCGTATAGCTATTTTAAGTGTTTTGGTTTGCCTTGAGCAATATTTCACGGACGTACTTAATATCCCAACGGGCATTGGAGCAGTGTGTCAAACTTTTTATTGCTTCGAAATCCTCTTGAAAGTCTTCCGAGATGTTACCAGCGTTCAGCCGTGGTACGCTGAATATAAGTTACTTCTTCACGTACACACTTGTTACTCAATTTCATACACGTTTAACGTTATAGCAATATTTGTTTGAAATAAATGTAGGAGTTTGATTTTTCAATTGCACTTTTTAATCCACGAATGACCATTCGATGTTACCATAGCATTTGCGGATGCTATTTGAAGTACGCTTCATGTTGAATCCGGGCTGCCAGATTGGAAAAATTAAATTAAAACAGCACAAGTTTCGAATTTTGTCATTTATTTTTTGCTATGAATGAAAAACATCCTTGTGTTTTTTTTATAAAACTGAACTGAAATGACAAAGGAAATTACAGTCTATATGATTATAGGTAGTTGCTGTAGTCCATGAACACCAAAAAGATTTCAAACAAAGAAGGCTGTGGGTGTGTCATCATCTCAGAGAATTGATATGGAATGCTTCATAGCCTGTAACTGTGTTTAATGCATCATTCTTCGAATTACGTTAGTATTATGACCTGTAGTATAACATCACGCTTCACCATTGCCACTGCCATTATGTAATCCTCGAACTATGCATATCACATAATTACTATCGAACTTCACATACAAGGTGAGTTCGTTTGATTATTAATTATACCGGCTCTGTATACTCTCACGACCATAACACAGCAGTGTAAGCACTGCTATTTGGCGCCAGAGATAGGAATGAGTGTGGTCCTAACCAGATCGACTTCTAGATAGAACAGAAGCCCTACCATCTCAAAAATTTACTGTTTTTTGTTATTTCTATAAATTTTCTACGTCAAAAAATTGGAGCAGAAATCACATTGGTCTCTCGACAGTATATTTTTTGTATTTTGTTTTGCGCACTTTATAAATATCTTGCATAATTTACTATGAAGCTTAGCGCATTTATGCAATCATATAACAACGACTGTAAAATTGTTTTGTTTTGTAGTTTAAGTTAATTAGTTAATGATTTTTGATGAATGAGTTGTCAAATTAAACGCGATAAAATCTGTAAAAGTAGTTTTAATCAATAATTAGTTAATATTTAAGATAAGACCAATTTCGACTTTTTTAGTTATGGGAAGATAATTTTTATTAAAAGTGTTCTTTTACGGCGTAACTTATAAAATCATCAATTATAGAAATGCTTGATGCTTTCTCTCTGTTTTCACCAAATTATAAAAAAAATTATTAATACTTAACTGAAAAGTAGATAAGCATTTAATATAGAATATAGCACAAGTAACTAAGTAAGTGATTAGAGAGAAAACTGAGGAATGTGTGGGGACTCTTGAATGAGGGGGCTGGGTATATAGGTTAACTTTACTTTATTTTAGTTTTTACATTTTGTAAGTAAAGTTTTTTTATAAAATCATCAATTTGTGGATCTTTTTATATACTAAAATAAATAAAATCGATTAGGTCAAAATTTCGGTAACCCTAGTTGAAAAGCTCCGATTATTCATAATACACAAATAATACAGGAACCTAACATGAGTTATACCTTGCAGTTTCTATTGAAAACCTGGCTTGCTATTATTTTCCCTAGTTACCGAAAATATCGTCGGATTTTAAACTTCTACTACTGTTGAGCGTTAGGCACATAATGTTGCGCAAAACTGAATACGCTCGAGTGAAGTGAGCGCCGTTAGTGTGCGTAGTTACCATCATGAATAAAAGTAAAATTATAGATTCACTATTAAAAATAACGAAATATTTTCCAAAAATAATGATCATCATCATCATCGTCATTATTACAGCTCATAAGTTCACTGCTAGACATAGGCTCGCCCCTGAGGATTGTCTCAAATCACGCTGCTGACGTACCGGCATCCATCGACTTCCTGCATCTCTTACCTTCTGTCACTCCATCTGGTGGAGGGCCAATCTGCACTTCAGTCGGTCAATATCCACTTCAACTTACTCATCCCGCGATATGTCGATTACTCTTGTTTTACTGCGGATATATTCATTACGAAGTTTATCACGAAAAGTAAACTTGAACATAGCCCTTTTTCACGTAGTGAGGTATTGCCATGCTGCAGCTATATTAATAGTATAGTTGTAGCACAAATGGGTCGCCTCGATCTGGAAAGGACCACGCTCTCAGAGAATAATAATGTAGCAGCTCAAGGCTGCTGTGTTTAGTATGGTGAGCTTAGAAAACCGGAGACCCATTTTACTGGAAAGGGGGCATTACATCTTAGTCCTCACGGGTGACAACGCATCTGCATTTTGATTCGTTATCGAGGATAGATGAAGATGTCTATGGGCCACTGCAACCACTTACCATTAGGTGGACTATGTGCTCGTTTGTCACCTTAAACTTATTAAAAAAAAACTGTAAGTAGTAATCTTTCACAACAGGCAGCAGTAAGTAGCGAATCAAATCTGGGATAAGTCCAGAAGTACCCTGTTTACGGTCTGGTAACATGTCTTAAGTCAAAATTGCTTTTATACACAACATCGATTACAAATCACATAGGTAAGTGAACTTCCTCAACTTTCAGTTAATGTTGGTCGAAGCTTATGATGGGGCAAAGTTATTACGCTGTCAGTCCAGCGCTTCTGCGGTTGGTTACTCTTCGAATGGGTCGCTAGATACTTTGAAAGACAATCTTCTGTTTCGTTATCCACGATTTCTGGACATACTTGTACATTATAAACGAATTATTTGTTTTATTATGTTTTTTTTTTTGTAACATCATGTTCCGATTTTGTTGCTTTGCATGTTGACTTATTTTTAACCTTTTTTCAAAAAATGAATATTTCAATTCGACAGTATTTTTTAAGTTTACTTTAGCGGATTTAAACATTGAAGTAATATGTACTTACGTACTAGAACAGCTATTTCAAACAAAAAATGTGCGCTACTGGTTTATAGAATAAATATAGGTAGAATGATCAGTAGGTAATAGTAGATTGTATTGTTAAATAGGTAAATTATATCGAGAAATATTTTTAAATTTTGTCATTTATTTTGCATATTATATTTGCTTATTTAATATAATATTACATAATATTATATCACAATTACATTTTAATTATATTTTTATCTGAATATTTTAAAAGATATTTATGTTAAATATAAAAAACGTACTAAATGTATATTTAACAAAACTTATTAATATAACATTTAAATTACAAATGTATTTATTTAAATTAGAATAAGAGTCGTTCATTAATGACGGGCCCCCGAGAATTAAAAATGGACGAATTTATTCCACTTTGACTTTGATGTGGAAATCTAAAAATAAAATAATGACCAGATTTAAATATAAAAAATTAGCCTAATTATGATAACTTACATATGTTTCTACAAAAAAAAATGTGTATAATAATATATTCGTCCTGTACTTAAATACCCACAGAAATGTTGCATCTGAACAAATTAATTTCATAATCTATATTTTATGACACGAGATGGTGTCTTAGTAATAATTTGTTTTATTATTAAACTATAATACTTTTTTTATTGAGTAAGTGTCTTATTAACCGATGAAAAGTAATTCCTTGGATTTTACTGACATTTCTTGAATTATTTGTGCAATATCTAAGTACACATGACGGCATATTTTTATCAAGAGATTTTTTTTAAATCAACAGAACACGTGACAACTCTACAAGCGCCTAGCGAGTGACTGATTAAAGTGCGGTGCAAGCTCCGCAGTTGAATGGACAGCTGAACGCAGTGTCGCCTCTAGTACGTAGTACATAGTAGCTCAATGGATTTAAAGGATATATATATATATATATATATATATATATATATATATATATATATATATATATATATATATATATATATATATATATATATATATATATATATATATATATATATACTACTCAAAACAAAATAGGGCCCACTCTAAGTTAATCTCGAATTTAGTCTAAAAAATAGTTGGGTAGTAGAATAATGAAGTTAAACATTTCGAAGTATTGTTGACATGTTTATTTAACGTTATCAGTGTTTTAAATCAGGAATTCAATAGTGGGTAGACAAAAAAAAGTGAAGTACTCCAAAAAACGTTTATTACTCAAATTCTCAGTCACTAGTACCCTCAGTCACATTCTGAATGTTACAGTCGCACGTCTACTTTTTTCATTTTGACTTGATTTCGGTGTTACTCGCAGTCATTATGCCTGGTTCTCGGCGTCATATGGATGTGGAAACAGCAATAAGAACAGTGTTTATGCTTCAGGAGGGAGAATCTCAGAGATCAGTGGCAAGACGTCTTGGTGTGTCGCGACGAGCTATTCGAAACGCGTGGGAACGCTTTCTAGAGACAGGTAGTGTCGCGAGGAGATCTGGATCAGGAAGAGCGCGAGCTACAACCGTCCAGAAAGACCGGTATATCAGATTGACTGCACGCCGAGAGCGTACGATTCCCGTCCGCCTTACAAAATCGACTGCGGCAATCGACTGGCACACTAATTAGTTATCAAACCATTCGAAATCGGCTCCATGAAGACGGACAACGTTCCAGATCTCGTGTTATTCATCTAAAATTGACAAGAGTGCATCGTGCAGCACGTTTGAGGTCTGCTCGCGAGCATGCGGAGTGGACAATGGACAAATGGAGAAATGTACTCTTTACGGACGAAAGTAAAGTGAAGTTTTTCAGCAATGATCGTCGAGTGCGCGTGTGGAGAAGAGAATGAGAACGTTTTTCAGAACCTTGCATACATGAAACGGATCGTTTTGGAGGTCCAAATTTTATCGTGTGGGCTGGAATAAGCTTGCTCGGTAAAACTGAGCTGTTAATTCTGGAAGAAGGCTCCATAACTGCCTCCAGGTATGTCGATCGAATAATTCGGCCCCATGTCATCCCATTTTCACAAAGAGTGGGTAAAAACTTCGTCTTTATGCAAGACAATGCTCGCCTACATACAGCGTGAACGACCCAGAGAGCTCTCTCTGAAGCCAATATTACGGATTTACCGTGGCCGGCCATGAGCCCCGATCTTAACCCCATTGAACATTTATGGGACCAGTTTAAAAGAAGCCTTAAATCGAACTTCACGCCGAGAAGGGCTCATAAACGCCCTAAAATTGTGTTCGGAGCGAATACCCGAGGAAAACATCACCCACTTGATTGAAAGTGTCCCAGATAGATTCAGAGAGTGCATACGGAACAGAGGAGGACCTACTCGCTATTAAGCACTGTCAAACTCATTGATTTAGTCAATAATAAAAATCAAAATCAAACTTTACTTAAATAAATAATTTCTGTAAACTTTCCTAAAAACTGTAAATTTTGACTAAAGTCCATAACATTGGCAAAACTTACTCTTGTTATTGTTCACACACATTCAAAAACCTTAATATTAAATTCTAATCATAAAAACTGAAAAAAGAAAAAGAATTAAAATATATATATATATATATATATATATATATATATATATATATATATATATATATTAACAAATTAAAACAAATAAAAATTTTGTCAGATAATAGATTATATATAGTATCGTACTATATTTCGGTAAATTGTATTTTACATTTTTAAAATACTATATTTAACCCTAATTCACTTGTCGCGCTTCTTTGTATTAACTGTGATCGGAAGTCTGGAACAAGTATTTTTTACGGAAATAATTTTTTCCATCATGAATGTAAAATTGAAAGAAGAAAGAAAAACAGCACGTGATAATTTAATTAAAATTTTTTTTAAATTTTTTTTAATATGAATCTAAATTGCTAAGACTCATATAATTCTTTTAAAGGTAAGGTAGAAGTTAAACCGGTTAAACTTAAATTATTGATGGCCAAGGCAAAGAGCATGCATAAAGATTAAAAATAAATGTGTACTTTTTTCTCCTGAATTTCTTAAAGTATATTATATTTTTGGAAAAATACTATATTTGTTCAAAAGAAAGGTACCAACCAAGCCTACTTCGGAATGAATGAACCGAATATGTTTAAAGTTCATGAATAAATAGAAAGTAAAGTCAGGAATGATCTAAGTTCTAAGCTATATTTTTTTCGAAAAGCTTTGATTTTTTTTGTGAAATGGAAAAATTGATAAAATAATTGATAATTGATGATTATTTAATAAAATCTAATGACACATTTGTAGATGCCAAGCGAAGCCAGATCGCTAGTATTAAATAAAATTAATGTCTTGTTCATTAATCAAAAGTCCACGATAGTACATAGCTACGCGATATTTTAGATTTAGACTTTCAATTGCTCTCAATCTAATGGCCGGCCCACATCAAGCCATTTTAAACAATGCTGACAACGTACGGCACTACTGACTAGGTAAAAAAATACGGTCGATACGCTCATCCATCAATCTGATTTGTGAACACGTCACTCTGAAAATTCGTCAATGGTCTGTGTACATGCCAGACCGGAAGACTAAAATATCTTGAAATGTTTTGAAAATGTCGGGATTTTGAGGTTTTTGTCGAGGGAAATAAATTTTAAAAATAAAAGTTTATTTTTTTGAGAGAAGGCCACAAAAAGAACTTTAAACAAAATTAATTTAAGTACATCCTATTTTTAGGTTGCCATATGTATTTGACATTGGACTTTACTAAAGTCCACCAATTTGGATCCTTTCCTAGTATTCAGAAAATATTTCAAATTCAAGCAATTCAGTTCAAAGTTCAGTCTAATTACTAACTCAGCTTTTATTAACTCAAAGACCATACGTTAACTTTCCGAGAAGCTGTCTGGAGATTTTGAGTTTTGTCGGGAGTCATTGGACATCATTTGAAATGTCGGGCGAATTCAGACGTATCCCGGCCATCTGCCAACCCTTTATGTACGTATTATATAGTCACTTGTTTTATTTATTAGTATCTTGCTGTGTACTTATGTATAGCAGTGACAAATTCGGGGCGATGCCCTTCATGTCAGCGACTCGGGTTCTAAACTCAGCGCCGTTTATACCTTCTGAAATTGATAACGGCAATTTAAAATTCCTACTACGTGCTTACTTACTTACTTACTTACTTATCTTCACGCACAATCCCTAACGGGGTAGCTAGAGAGAACAGATCGCCAAGTGTCACGATCCTTACATACCTCTTTCGCTTCTTTCAGGTTTATTAACTTCTTCATACATGCACGTCTAGGTATCCGAGTACTCTTGACTCTCCTCTCTTCGAGCAATTTGCTCACATGGTCTTCGAAAGTTAGTCTCGGTCTACCTCGACACCTTTTAATATTTACTTTCGCTCTATATATTTTCTTCACCATTCGGTCTTCACTCATTCGTTCAACGTGCCTAAACCATTGGAGTACGCCCCTATCAATTTTTGTGATAAGGTCATCTTTCAATCCTGCCATATTGCGAATCTCTTCGTTTCGCTTTCGGTCGGCTAAGGTAACGCCACACATTTTACGAAGAGATCGCATCTCCACTGCATTCAACTTGCTTTTATGCTTCTTCTGGCATACCACGGTTTCGCTGCCATATAACAAAGTCGGTACCAACACTGCATTATGTATTGCAAGGCGTGCACTCTTCACCACGCCTTGCCTTTTTTACTAATGCATTCAGGGCACCATTGACTTTGTTTCCGGCAGCGACACGCCTATCCACATCTAAATCACATCTTCCGTCCCGGCTGAAAGCACTCCCCAAGTATACAATTTCATTTACCTGTTCTAGACATTCCTGATTTACCCATATTTCACATTTCGTTCTCTCTTCGTCCTTTTCAAATACCAGAACCTTAGTTTTATTAGCATTCAAACGGAGACCTTTAATTTCACATTCCTCTTTCATACACGTGACTAATGCCTGCAGTTCTGCTTCTGATGGTGCAATAAGCACTGCATCATCAGCATACAGCAGACAATAAACTTTTATGTCACCCAATTTCACACCCAAACAGCTATTTTTCAGCTTCTGTAAACAGCTGTCGAGATACAGTATGAACAGCCAGGAAGACATGACACAACCTTGTTTTACGCCCGCTTGGACGCTAAACATGGGTGACAGGTCATGCCCTACCCGCACACAGGCTTTACAGTCATAGTAAAGTGACTGCACAGCCCTTAACAATCGACCATCCACACCATATCCCGGCAACAGTTCCCACATTTTCTTCCTTATAACCTTATCAAATGCTTTCTCCAGATCCACAAAAGCACAGAAAATCTTCTGGTTAACACTCAGAAGCTTCTCCGTGATCATGCGGAGAGAAAACATTTGATCCGTGCATCTTCTTCCAGGTATAAATCCGCATTGTGCCTCCCATAAGAATCTTTCCGATTTCTCTTGCATCCTACGTGTCAAAACCTTCGAGTAAACTTTACTTGCTAAACTGGTCAAGCTGATCGCCCGATAGCATCCGACTCGGTCAAAATGTGAACCTTTACCTTTATATAAAGGCACAATGACCGCGGATCGCCAATCATCCGGGACATCTCCCGTCCGCCAGCACAAATTGCACAGCAGATGGAAGCTGTCCCAGACGCGAGGCCCACCGTACTTGACCATTTCAGCCGTAACTCTGTCTAGTCCCGCAGCCTTACCACATTTCAAACTTCGAATCGCACGTTCAATCTCTTTCATGCTGATGACCTCAGTGTCATCGAGGTCCGTGTCTGGCGTGCCAGTCACGGCGTCACCCTCGGATCCTTCACTAAGATCATGACACGCATACATTTCTCTATAAAATTCACTCCATCGCTGCATGACGTCCGATTTTTCTGAGAGGACGTCATTGGTTCTCGAAAGCACTTTGTTCATTCTTAAGGCTGTCGCACCACTCCGGGACCTTCCAACCTCTTTCCAGAAGAGTTTGGAGTTTTCCCTAAAGTTGTGCGACAACCTCTCGTCCGCTTCTGTTCTACACCTTTCACGTACTTCCTCAATCAATGTTTTCGCATGAACTTTCTGCAGCTTATATTTTTCTTTCATCTTCTCTCTCATATGCTCAGCGTTACTAGAGGCCAAGTAGTCTAACCATGCTTTTTTCTTCTTTTTTTACAGCTTCTCTCACTTCATCATTCCACCATGCATCTCTTCTTTTACTACTACCTCTTTTTGTCGTACCACATACTTCTTCCGCTGCACTTACCATTCCATCCCTAAGGTTCTGCCATGTTCTCTCCACACATTCTTTCCTGCCATCGATGTTGTCAAGCTTTTCGGCTACCCTCGTGTGATATTTGTCCCTAGTATCCGCTTCCTGAAGCTTCCAGCTTCGGATGCGACAGACCGACTGTGGTTCTGTTACTGACGTCCGGTAGCGCCAACCCGCGAACAAACCCCTAAATCTAGTAATTACTAGATAATGATCCGTTCCCAGGTCAGCACCCCTGAACACTCGTGTATCCATCACCTGTTTTTGCAGTCGGTCATCCACCAGGAACAAATCAATCATACTTCTCTCATTCTTTATTCCTCTAGTGTACATATGGATTTTCCTGTGATTAAACATAGTGTTTGTCACAAGAAGACCCTTTTCCTTGCATACAGCCAGTATAAGCTTGCCAGCATCATTAACCCTTTTATCGCCAAATTTTCCAAGCACCGACTCGTATCCTGGTCGAGCGATACCTACCCATCCATTCAAATCACCACATACAACAGTTCTTTCGTTTCCCTTAACCAAATCTAGAACTTCTTTTACATTCTCCCAAAACTCCTCCAGCTCAGCCCTGGACGACGAAGCTACCGGCGCATAAACAGCCAAAAGGAATAACTTCGTCAGTCCCATTTTGAAGCGAACCCAGAGAAGTCTTGAGTTCACAACCTTGTATTCAGTCATAAGATCGACCAACCGGGACGACAACAGCACTCCCACTCCCTGGCAGGCGTTCTCGCTTTCCGGGACTCTGGACCATATAGCTAACGTCCCGCCAGGGAGCTCTTCAGTACCACTGCCTTTCCATTTGGTCTCCGACATACACACGACATCTAACACACTACGTGCTCGTTTATATTATTATCTTTACGAGAAGATAGACGTTGGGCATCTATTTGTTAATTAGTTATGTATTCTATACACAATATAAATCAAATTGAGGCGTCTGTCTTTAATATTAATAATAACAATAATAGAGAAAATCCAAATATAGCTCTTTCCATCTCACGCTGAGTGCCTTTCAGCTTCCTCATACGGCCAGCAGTGAAGGACAAATTTTTAGTCAGTTCAGTTCAATGGAAACACGCACTCGTTGTAGTTTTTCATCTTAAAATTTTTGTAGACTTTCAGACATGAATATTTGTCTCAGCTCAGCCGATTTGGATTCATCGTTTGATATTAGTCAAAGTAGGACTTACCTTATCGGACATTTTGTCCCAGGTATTACGTATATGAGTAGGTGACATACTCGTCACCGTCTTCGAGCGTAGTGTTCCCAACAGCTACAAAAACGTACACGGACGTAAGGCATGAATTTTGACAAAGTGGGATATGTGTGGCATACGCTTGGCAAGCGGATTGGCTTGGTTTTTTTTTGAAAACTATTTTATGTAATTTTTTATAATTATAATGTTTCAGACTTGATAATGAAAATTAATTGCTCATTTCACAATTTTAATTTTCATTAATTAACCAACAAAATGTTTTCTCCGCTCGTTCGCTCCGAAATTGTTTAGATATGAAAAATAGTGAACCTTAAATTTTGACGGAGGAATTTTTTCTCAATTAATCAAGCGCAAGAATTTTACTTAATGATCGGCACAAAGAATGGTGATCAAGGTATACAATTTACTGTGCCTTATTTTTCGTCTCCCTATTGAAGCTTGATGGATAGTGCTTCCATATAAATGGGCGAAATTCCGAAACGAATTTTAAAACGAATAGAATAATAAGAGCCATTATTTCTTCGGATCTCTCCTACGTACAGTAACAGTATTAAAATAAATTAAATGATAATAATGCCTAAACCAAAAAGATTTTTGTGCGTTCATTGACTTGGAAAACAACTTGGATATGGATGTGGAGGAGGCGTCCAAAATCAGTCTTAATGTCTTAATTTCAATTTAACGAATGCATTTGAACATTTCCATTAAAAATTCACAAAAAATCCTTTTTATGTTCACACACACGCACACACGCACACACACACACACACACACACACACACACACACACACACACACACACACACCACACACCACACACACACAACGCACACGTGCAGCAGCCACCTGATAGTAAGTGGATGCTGTGGCCCATAGACATCTACATCTATCGTCGATTAAAAACCAAAATGCAGATGCGTTCTCACCCCTGAGAATTAAGATGAAATGCCTCTTTCCCAGTAAAAGGGTTCTCCGGTCCTCCGCACTCACAGAAACACAGCAGACTTGAGTTGCTATTTAGAGTTCTGCGAGAGCGTGGAGCTTCCCCGGTCGAGCCGATCCATTCGTATACCAACCATAATATGGCTGCAACATGGCTACTATGTATAAATATAATTTATACGTAATACGTAATTTGTTAATTCTTTTTTCCTTCTTTCAGGTTGTTGGACGTACTACTTGCTATAATATGTGCTACTATTAAACCGTAAGTATGTTTCTTGTATATATTTTGCCATGATGTGGTAACATTAGTGAAGCGTTAAGGGGGTCGAAAAATCGCCAAAATCGCCCCCTAAGTAGCGACTATGGGTATTACCGATAAGAGATCATGATTTCCGATAGATGGCGGTATGCCGTTTCAGAACATTGCGATTGTGTTATTCTGATAGAAATCGTTGCCGGTGATAATCACTCTGCACTTTTTATTATTCTTATGTGAGATATTTTACATTTATTTACTCAATACACAAAGCAACAGTAGCCTATTGGCAGGACGCGGATCGCGAACTCAAAAAGGTTGTGGGTTCGAATCCGCCATTCGACTACTGGCGTGAACCACTCGTAACACAAGCAATTTAAGCTTACCACGAGTGGTTAAGGGGAATATTAGTAGTTATTATAGCATTGTTAATGTTCTTTTTAAAATTAAAAAAAATATGCACGAAATCAAACTCATTCATATCACTAACTTAATCGCAATGAAATCGCCAATACATCTGCCTCTGCAGTGATTACCGAAGATCCTACTTGTAGCGGCATGGAGCCATGTTCAGTAATAAACATGCGTTCTTTGATGTACTAAGAATAACCTTAAATTTTGGAGCTTATCAGTGCATAGCAAACTCAAGCAGATCAGCCCTCATAGTTATAAGCCCCATTTACATTCAGCCACTGCCACTGCTCCTCGCGCTGCCGGCAATACTTCCCTAAATACTGCCGTAGCAGGATCGCGGGAAGTGTGTATTCACACTCTGCCCTACCACTCACATCGCTTTCGGCTTTCGACTATGGCGGACGTCGAAATAATTACAGCGTCCGCGCTGTGTCTTCTTGCAATACAAAATTATGTTAATAATTTAAAAAGATATCAAGTTCAAAAGAAGATAGATAGATAGATAGAAAATTTATTTGCTTAAAAACATGGTACATAAGATGATCAATGACGTGGAACTGACATGTTTTGCCATAATTGGCATGGAAAAATGATATGAAATACAGCTAATTACACAAACCCGATGTTGCTTAAAAGTTAGGTACACACATTCTTTTTGAATTCAAATATTATGTACAATTAAATACTTATACAGATCCACTCTATTTGAATTCTTATACAGTAAATTGTTCATAAATTGTTAACTGAATTATTATATTATTGTTACATAAATAATATTAAATATTATATGAGATTAGTTAAGCTATTATTATTTTATTAATTACACTTCAGTATAAACTAATTCGTAATTTTAATTACAATAAAATTATAATTTAAAAATCTCAGGCTATTATGCAAATATTACCTTTTAACTTATTTTACATTTTAATTAATAAATAATCAATATGAGTTACTAATCGTTTTTAGAAATAAAATGTCAATGTTCATTAATTCCTTAAACTAAATTTTATATTAATATAATAAATTTGACGAATTTATAATTAATTATGTACATAGGTACTATGTTAACTCAAAAAGAAAATTCGTATTCGTAGAAGATGATGAATTGTGGTTTTTATCGTTGAAATCCCATATAGTTTTTTCTGATTCCAGCAGTTCTAAAAACTTTATTGTATTTTCATTAATCCACTCGAAAGGCATTTTGGTAGATCGTATTTATTTAATAACAGGACGGCACGCACGTCCGTTCATCCAGGCGCTTGTCGCGAAGTGAGCGATGGAGCTGAATGTGAACACACACTGCCGCTCGCGCTGCCCGTCCTTTGACTTCCGCACGAAAAACCGACATTTCGGGCAGTGTCAGCGGCAGCGGCAGTGTCAGCGCGAGTAGCCTGTTTACATACTGCCCTGCTCACTGCCCTGCTCACTTCCCTGCCCAAACGGGCTGAATATAAATGGGGCAATAAAGCATCTAGAAGCCTTTGGCAAAAACTCATGCGGAAGTAATAAAAAGCAAAATTAGATACAGGATGTTCGTTTGTTTAAGTAAGTACTAAATAACAATAAACAAGAGTGCCGTTTATTTTGCTCATGTTTAAATTTAAATTTTTACTTCATGTTGAAATTAAAACTGATACGGTTTAATTTAGCTGTCAAAATAAACTAGTATCGAGTATTTTTTTAACTCATGTTTTAACGTCATGAGATTGTGGCGATAGCATTAGTTTTGGAATAATCATGAATTATGCATTATACCGTAAACAGCCTATCAATGTCCACTGCTGAATATATAGGCCGCCTCTTATATGGACGGGAGATGTTTGCCATAGTTGCCACGTTTGGCAGGCGGTTTCGCAACCGCAGTTTTTAATGTTTTAGTTGTTATTGCTAAGACGCTGCTGTACATCTACTAGTTTGTTTCCCTCTGTCGCCTATTATGATACAAACGGGACGCTGTAGTGTAGAGTAGTGTAGTGTAGAGTAGTGTAGTGTAGTGTAGTATAGTGTATATTCTTCAGATATTTTTTTATAGCATAGGGTGACAAACGAGCACACAGTCCACCTGTGTAAGTGGTTGCTGTGGCCCATAGACATCTACATCTATCCTCGATTACGAATCAAAATGCAGATGCGTCGTCACCTGTGAGGACTAAGATGGAATGCCGCGTTTCCGGTAAAAGAGGTCTCCAGTTACCACACTCACCATACGAAACACAGCAGCATTAAGCTACTATTTTACGCTGGTATTCTTTGAGAGCGTGGTCCTTCCCCGGTCGAGCCGACCCATTCGTGCTACAACTATACTACAATACAACTGCAGCATGGCTCTACCACGTATACATATAAATATATATCGTCACTACACGGTGGCATTAGGCATCAAATAACATCTAAGGCTAAGCATTATTGAGTTGGAGCGTTGGAGGCCGCGGTTTCGAATACCGCACAAAACGAGTATTTGTATGTCTTACAAATAATTAATTTTTCTGGGTCTGGATGTTTATCCTTATGCAATTTATATGTAAACCGCCTTCACGATATGAGAAAATATCATTGTGTTGAGGTTTTCTAAAAATAATTAATGTACAAACTGTTATTTTGCATATTTAATTTAGATAATATATATATATATATATATATATACGCTTTCATATTGTCTTGCCATTTTTGTCCAAAGTAATCGATTGCATTTAATTTTGCATAAAATTTACTTCCAGTGTGTAACGTATAATTAATTTAGAATATTTAAATTACTACTAATTTCCCAGTTTGCCACCATTTACCATTATATACCACCACCATACCATTTGTTTGTTTGTATTTAGTCCACTTGACAATGTTCATTGAAAGCGATTAAAACAAAATTTATATTGCGGTCAGGTCTCGCATAGTCGCATACTTTCTATAGAAGGGGCCCAAAAATACATGCGGCTCATCTAATAGTGACTAGACTAGAGTATACCGTATAAACATTATTTTATCTCAAGGTCAAGAATACTCGGATACCTAGACGTGCATGTATGAAGAAGTTAATGAACCTGAAAGAAGCGAAAGAGGTATGTAAGGATCGTGACACTTGGCGATCTGTTCTCTCTGACTACCCCGTTAGGGATTGTGCGTGAAGACAAAATAAATAAATAAATTATCTCAGTTACATAAAAACGCTATATATATTTATAAATTACGTCTTTCAAGGTGAATACAGGCTCAGGGCCGTGTTCTATGGCATTCCTTAGGAGCTATGATGAGCAGTGGACTTGTGAAAAGCTGTAATGATGATTTTGATGCCCTTCATAAAGTTTGGATTAGTGTTATAGACCACAATGACCGCTTACCATCGGGTATTTTCAATAGTAAAGACTTAACGATCGGTTGAGGTGTGCGCTTGTAAAGCCAAGGCTAAGGGCGCAATTACACGTTAGCCCGCTTTTGGGTGCACGAAAGACGTTACTCGAATTCGGGCACCCGAAGCATTATTTACATTACATTCTTTTTCTCGAAAACGGGTTAACGACTCTGCGCCCGCGTTCGGTGAGGTGCGTGTCTGTGTATGCCATGACATCTGCCAAAACCGCGTCGAGTATCTTGATTCGGGTAACCAAAACGAAGGCGGGCTTACTCGTCTCCGTTCATTTATACTTAGTCGTTTGTCCGAATTCCGTAGGCAATCGAATACGGGCAAACGACCAAATATAATTTCGCCATTAGTCTCGAAAAATCGTAATTTTTGGTTCGTTTAAAATTTTAACAAGCGGAAAATGGAAATAATTTATGTATCGTAATCATTCACCACGTGCAAATTATTAATTTGATTTATAAGTTTGGTCAAAGCCAACAACGTTGTATAATTTAGCTGTTTTGTATGTGGGAAATTTGCATTATTCGAAATCATATTGGCGCCGTAAATAAGACTAGCAATTCATTATCGGTGTCTAACGCATATTGCGTTAGACACTGATTTGCATTGTGGTAATATATCTCGTGAAATTATTTTAAAGAAATATGTATTGGGCAGCCCTCACTTCACTAGCCACCATCATTATACCACACCATTTTCACAGCAATCTTACCTTTTAAACTTAAAGCTCTTACAAATCACAACTTATTGAGTGAACTACTTCGAGTAATTTCTTACGGATATGTGGCTAATACTACGGGTAAGAAATTTATTTTACCTATCCTTACTTTATTAAAGCATTTCTAATTTATAATGGTTTAGTACTGGTGATTGTTCCCTTATAATAAGTGGTAAAATTAAAAAAAATACGTGTGGCACTCGGTGACTGCCGCGGTAAAGCTATTGCATAGCATTTTTTATCAACTTATGCAATTATAATTATTTATTTATTTTATTTATGCATTTAAGTCCTTGATATTAAATCAAGTTACACTTTTTGAGCGTGTGACCGATAAGAAAACAATTTTTTTTCTCTTATTGAATAAATGAGAAGTTAATATTGTTTAAAATATTTTTGATATCTTACAATACGTGTAGGTTATTCAGGAATTTTTATCATTGAGTTAGCAGCTAGTGTACACGCAGTCTCGCACAAACACCGTGCCGAAGTCTGCCGAGTGCCGAAGTCTGCCGAACTAAAACGACGTTAGACCAGGTTTCAACGCCACACCTCCGTGCCCGTCGGAGTGGGGAGCGTGAGGTTTTTTTTCGTTACGGAATTTCTGGGCCCGCTGGTATATGCAATAGCTTAAAAAATTGTGCAACCGATTTCATTATTAATGAGAATATCATCAATGTAGTCGAAGTCAATTAAATACGCATAATTAAGTATATCTCAAAAATTACTGGTCATATCTTGATCAAAAGTATATGGGACTATATGAGAAGCACCAGCAGTGGTTTTATGCGCCTATATACGTCCCACTGCTAGGCACAGGCCTCCCCTCATTTCTGTGAGGGTTTTAGGGCAAGGAAGTGTCCGCCGCGCTGCCCCAATGCGTGTTGGCAAACTTCACATGCCTTCGAATTTTTTGAGCACATGGTAAATCTGCACTTGAAATTGCAATTAACAATTTCATTGGTGCCAGCGGGGATCGAACCCGGTTAGCTCGCGTGCTGTGAAATTTACAGCGAGCGCTAACCATCTGAGCTACCACGGCAAAGAAAACGGAAAAAAGTTCTGAGTCGGTTCTGCTAGTTGGTACGAGTATATTTAATGTGTGTTACACATTAAATGTACCGACTAGCAATCGTTTAGTGCAATTACGCCATAATTTATTGAAATCGCTGTATTTCTGCTACAAAATAATACATACATAACTACAGGTCTCTGCACATTTTATGTTTTTAGACATTCATAGTTTTTTTGGAAGTGCCTATTGTTGTATTAAGGAATAAAGGTAGGGTCGCCAGATGGTCGGGATTCGTTTGGATTCTCCCGACATTTTAACTGATCTCCAGATTCCCGACAAAACTCAAAATCTCCAGACAAACAGCGCCTCAGAAAGTAAACGTATGGCCTTTGATTTAATAAAAGCTGTGTTAGTAATTAGACTGAACTTTGAAGTAAATTGTTGAAATTTTATATATTTTCTGAATATTACTTAAGGATCCAAATTGGTGGACTCCTTAAAGTCCAATGCTAAATACACGTGGCAACCTAAAAATTAAATGTACTTAATTTAGTTTTTTTTTAAGTTCTTTTTGTGGCCTTATCTCAAAAAAATAAACTTTTGTTTTCAATATTTATTCCCCCCGGCATAAACGTCAAAATCCCGACATTTTCAAAACTTGTTCAGATATTTTAGTCTTCCGGTCTGGCTGTACACAGACCATTGACGAATTTTCAGAGTGACGTGTTCACAAATCAGATTGATGGATGAGCGTATCGACCGTATTTTTTACTTAGTCAGTAGCGCCGTACGTTGTCAGCATTGTTTAAAATGGCTTGATGTGGGCCGGCCATTAGACTGAGAGCAATTGAAAGTCTAAATCTAAAATATCGTGTAGTTATGTATTATCTTGGACTTATAATGAACAAGATATTGATTTTATTAGATACTGTATAATATATGTGGTAGAGCCACGCTGCAGCTATATTATAGTTGTAGCACGAATGGGTCGGCTCGACCGGGATAGAACCACACACTCACGGAATACCAGCGTAAAATAGCAGCTTAATGCTGCAAGTGTTTCGTATAGTGAGTGTGGAGATCCGGAGACCCTATTTTACTGGAAAAGAGGCATTCCATCATAGTCCTCAGGGGTGACAACGCATCTGCATTTTGATTCTTAATCGAGGATAAATGTAGATGTATATGGGCCACAGCGTCCACTTACCATCAGGTGGACTGTGTGCTCGTTTGTTACCCTTGTTCTATTAAAAAAAACTAGCGATCTGATTTCGCTTGGGTGGGATATACTATTGATCATAAGGTTTTATTAAATAATCATCAATTATCAATTATTTTATCAATTTTTCAAAAGTATCTGTAGTCTCTTAATTAAAAAAATAAGCTTTTTATTTTTAATAATTATTTCTCCAGATAACAACCCCAAAATACCGACTTTCAAAATTTGTCCATATATTATAGTCTTTCGATTTGGCAAACCTAAATACGAGTGACAAATTAGCACACGGTTTACCTGATGGTGAGTGGATGCCGTGGCACATATACACATTCTATCACAAGATTCAAAAGGAAACCCTGAGGACTAAGATGTTAACAAAGTTAAAGTGTCTCTGGTTCTCTCTACATGACCAAACGAAAAACAGCAGCATTACGTTTTTTTACATTGGTATTCTGTGAAAGCGTGGTCCTTCCCCGGTCGAGTAGACGTATTTGTACTGCAACCAAAAAAAAAAAAAAGCTGCGGCGTGGCTTTACTTCAAAACTATACTTTGTGTAATACAGGGTTTTACCAATTTTACTATTGAAATATATTTTTAAAATGTAAAATACCGTTTCTTCTTCTTGCAAGAACAATAGCGCCATTCTTTGTACATTTAACAATTATTGTGAATGAAGATTAATACAAAACCTTCTGATATAAATAATGACTTTTGTATTATTTTGTTCAAAATTATCTTATAGTAACATTTAAATAATTAATAATCAAATGTTTATATTATATGTATAGGAGTAAGGTTGTTACATGCAGACGTCAGTTGCACCCGCCGCGCCACCAGGATTGTCCTGGAATACAAACATATTATGTCTCGAGCCCAGAAATTTCTTGAATAAAGTTCAAAAGCACAATTAAAACCAGTACTTCAATTTCGCAACAATGGAGCTACGATGTAAGTAGTCTTAAATTTACTTAATGTCTAGGAAGATTCTAAGAAGTCTTAAACCTCATATTAGGTTAATAAAATAGGTATTGCGTAATTGTTCAAGAGCTAGATCACAGTCCACGTTTAACGACGAACTAATTTTGTCATGTACTTACTTTACACCGAATTTTGCTGTTTGAAGACTAACTTTGGCAGTGTTTGCAAAACTTGACAAAACAAACAACAAATATCAAGACTTATTAATTTTTTTACGGGGTAGACCAATGCTGCAGCTATATTATGGTTGTAGCACGAATGGGCTGGCTCGACCGGGGAGGACCACGCTCTCTCAGAATACTAGCGTAAAATAGCAGCTCAATGATGCTGGGTTTCGTATGGTGAGTGTAGAGAACCAATCACCCATTCTACTGGATACGAGGACTTCCATCTTAGTCCTTAGGGGTGGCATCGCATCTGCATTTTTATTGTTTATCGAGGATAGATGTAGATGTCTATGAGCCTCAGTATCCTCTTACCATCAGGTGGACTGTGTGCTCGTTTGTCACCCGTATTCTATAAAAAAATATTGAACCAAAAAATTTCTAACCAATTAGTAATGCTTTTTATAAACTTTTTAGTAATAAATTTAAAAAAAATTTTAACGAAAGACGTGTAATTTACGGTGTAGAAAATTCGTAGAAATGTTGGATTAACAAGATGAATTAAAAATTTTTGCTTTAACCATATTATAAATAAGGTAGGGTTACTATAAACATCGTTAGTTTTTTTTTTTAAATATACGTTAGTGGTAACCTAGCAGCCCTACAGAAGTAGTATGCGACAGTAGTCGAAGAATGGCGGTTTCAAACTCACGACGAAGTTCGCGGTCTCTGTCGAAATCTGAACTATTACTCATTATTTTGATTGCTCACTTGGAACAACTACTTATCACACTGCCTTAAGTACCTGCTGATTCTATAGGTCTACGTACATAAGTTTATAATATATTTTATACTTTTATAGCTATCTGAACAAAGAGAGTCTAATTTTTATAGTAGGTCTTTATTTTTTATAAAACTCTTGATTTGAAAAACGTTAATCTAAAAGTGACAAACGATCTAACCATACAACTGATTTTGTTATACTACTAGCTACTGTAGCTGTAGACAGCCCCAACCAACTTCAAACAAAGGGAGTTTATAGATGCGTTGTCACCTTAGAGAACCAAGAATGCCTCACAGCCCAATATATTTGCTCGCTGTACCCTTTATACTAGAGCATTGCAGTACAGGCACTGCTGCATGGCGGCAAAAATGGAAAGAGATTGGATCCTACCCAGGCAGACTCCTATTCAGAACAGGAATCCTACCGCCTATTAAAGTATTCCAATGTAACCTTAATTGGCGATAGAATGTGCCCAGAACTCCATAGAAAGAAAAAATTGTATTTTACATTTGTCATTTATTAGCAATATTAATAGTATTTTGTTAGATCCGATATCAAAAAAACTTTATGTGTTAGTAAATAAGAGATTAAGTAATTAATAAGTTTATTTGTTATAGTATTTATCCTATTTAAGAATTTTGTTGTAACTACCAGGGCGTCATAATCGCTTCAGCGACAAAGCCCTTTTTCTAAGAATAAAAAATAAATAAAACCTTAATTGGCATAATTTCAAATAATTTGTACATACAACTTTTCGATGCAAGAATAATTAAGGGTAGATAGGACAAACTAAAACTAAGTCTTGCAAAAGTAAACATGTTTGCTCTGATGAAATTAAATTGAATTGCTTGCACCATTCTCTTTTACTTTAGTTAACCTAATTTGCAAGAAAACTACTTTAAAGTTTTCGTATTCCATGCACTTTAAACAAAGCTAATTGTTATACTTTACCATTAGTCTTTCTTTTTGTTAATGCAGGATTTTCCGTTTCACAGATTAAGCTACTAAGCTACTACACTCCTGAGCGTGGGTGCTCAGGCTGCCCCGCGTATTTGGGGGGAAGGGAAAAATTCTGCTAAACACAAAAACATTTCGGGGCAAACTGAGCAACAAGACCAAGCCCACCCCTGCCATTGTTGGCTGTTAGTGAATTTCTGCAACATCAGGGGACTTCATTCGAACTTAAACGCCGCTCACTTTCATCTGGAGACGTCTAAGCCAGTCTTGTTTTTTCTGACCAAGACGCAGGTGTCCTCTTCGGCTGATACTTCGTATCTGTCCTACCCGGGTACAAATTGGAACACTCCTTTGTGCCTCGAGCTGGAGTTTGCGTATACGTCAGAGTGAAGTGTCCATCCTTTGACAACGCGTAGACAGCGATGACCATCCGCTTGTCTACGGGTCCCACCACGCCGTATAACTCGGTTCATGTTTAACTGATCATGTGGGGAGATCTGTTTATAAATTTCCTTGGTCACTTGGAAGGGAAAGCCAAATTGGCCTCTTAAAAACTTGGCGTGTTCAGCAGAGCAGGACACTATTTCATGCCGGCATACCGCTTGAAATTTACAAAACGCAAGTTCAGCCTCACATGAAATACTATTCTCATCTCTGGGCCGGGGTACCCTAGGTCTAGCTCCTTTCACTTGACCGTATCCAGCGCGGGAGCCAGAGCGGCTTGAATCGTCGACGACCGAGTTCTTTTTGATCGGCTCGATTCACTGGCGTTGCGTAGGGATGTTGCATCCCTTCGCATTTTTATGGTATCTAACTCGGGGAGTGCTCTAAGGAGTTGTTAGGATTAATTGCAGCACTCAGATTTCACGAACGCATATTGCATCAAAATTCACGATACCATCCATACCATCTGTTGAGTGAGTTTTCTTCTTCGTACAAACTCCCCGTGGAATTGTTTACCACCGGTGATTTTTCCGGACCGAAACGATATTGGGGACCTTCGAGAGAAGAGCTTACTCCCTTTTAAAAGTGCACAGCTGATTTCTCGAATAAAAAGCGTGGACATGGAAAGATGTAGTATATATATATATATATATATATATATATATATATATATATATATATATATATATATATATATCTCTAATAAATATCCAGGCATTTTCCATAAAGAAAAAAGGTAAGGCTTGTATTTTCGTTCCTAGCATTTACAGAATGAAACATACCTCTTTTCTTATTAAGGTTAATACGTATTTCTTTTTAACATTTTAAAGGAATATATATATATATATAACTTTTAAACGTTTCTTTGGAAGAACTCGTATTTTAGTTATAAATTGTTCATATGTATCATCTGATCATTTGCTGAATCAATATCTGTATTTAATAGTATCAGACGTTGCGGAAAAATAATAAAGATGATAAAATTAATCAGCCGCGTAATAAGATAAAAGGTTGTGCCTTACCTAGTTTGAAGAGCATCTCCTAGGGTGGTGCACGCAATTGAGGGAGGGCGGGATGTGCTCTTTTCAAACTACGTAAGACACATAATATTATTTTATATACGCGGATCTTAGCTAAGAAATTTTAACATACTTAAGAATCAATATCGGTTACCATTTTCAGTAAAAAATGGTCTAAAATAAACCGATCTAGGCGTTTTAGTATTGGTGAGATTTCTTATCTTTCTTCCAGCATAACTTGCGGAACTAAGCGAGCTTGCTAATCTAGATATGTATCCATTGAAGCTTCAAATCAAAAGTAATTTCAAGGAAAACAATTGAACAGACAAAATAACATTTGCACATTTTTAAACATAATATTTCAATTTTTTATTTATTTAAATGAAACCGAATCGTAATGTTTATTAAGTAAACATTACGTTTCGGTACAATCATAAGTTTATAGAAACTTTATCGTGTACCGGTATCACAGACACTAACAAATATGAGGGTGTAGTAAGAAAAAAGAAATACACTTAGGACTTATTAGTTAATTGCGTGACTTTCTATTGCATAACGCACCGCGCATGGATCCTATATATTATACAGGACGCTTGTTTTAGGGCGTTATCGTAGTATTTATTATTGAAACATATTATGTATAATTTAAATTGAAACAAATAATCTTTTGACATCGTAAATTTTGTGCATAAATGAAAACTATTGCTGCGTCAAAACAAATTCGATTCGGTATTATGTATTATCTTCGTTATATTTTAATATTATCCATTGAATTGAGAAATTAAATGATGTATTGTCTTTAAATACTATTTGATCATAGTGAACGTTTACCGTTTACAATATAAGTCAGAACATTAATACTTACTAGAAATGGTAAAATAATAGTACTTAATTTATCCTATACCTTTAAACGAGCAATTCTTGTATTTATCTATATATAAATATATACATATACACACACACACACACACACACACACACACACATATATATATATATATATATATGTATCCAACGGCTCCAACGATTTTCATAAAATTTAGTGTTCAGGGAGTTTCGGGGGCAATAAATCGATTTAGCTAGGATTCATTTTTAGAAAATGTCAGTTTCAGGCAATAAAAAACTGCTACAATATCGTTAGAATAGGAAGGTAAATTTTGACAGTTTATTAATGATTATAAATAGCTTAATTGGTATTTTGGGCGGTCACAAAATCGTAATACCCTGGTTGGAGTCCTATCTACAGACCGACTTTTTCTTCATTTTTTCGAGATTTTCTAAAAAAAGAAGGTTTTTGAGAAAATCTATTAATTTCGAGCCGTTTTTTAGTATTTTTTTAAAAACACGAAAATTTTAATTAAACTAATTGCACTCATGATTTTTATTCAAATAACCAGTTCAGTTTTTCTATTATGTCGCTAAGATCAATAATTATTATTCGTATTTCATCAGTATGTAATTTATATCTAAATATAATTTCCAAAACACACGAATTAAAAAAAAACCGAGAGAAAAATACCGAGCAAAGCTCAGTCAACCAGGTATTTATTAAAAAAAAACTTCAACTTCTGAAACGGTCTGGATTTATTTTTTTAGAAATTTACTTAATGTAAAAATGCAAAAGTTTGTAGATCTAAAATAGAATATCATCCGTTAAGGTATTCGCTTACATTTTTTTCTTGGTCTTCTCTTGTGAACTTCTGCAATTCCACAATAACGCAAATTTTGTCAATTCAATTACAAACACAAAACTACGCACTTTTTAAAGCACTAATTTTAACAATGTCTTATCACATAAAAGAGTAAGAAAGAAAATATTGTAGAGAAAATATTGTAGAGAAAATATTGTAGGATTGTACAGATTAAATTTTTTGTTTGATATGCCTACTCCAACATAATTTATTGCTCTCGTTGATTATTTCTTGATATTCTAAACGGATTAGTAAGCTGAAATGGCAATGGGCCGGCCATATAGCTCGAAGAACCGACAAACCTTGGGGAAAAAAGGTTCTCGAGTGTCAACCTCGTACCGGTAGGCGAGGTATAGGGCGACCCCCCACTAGATGGAGTGACGACCTGGTAAGACAAGGAAGTCGATGGATGCAGGTGGCTCAGGACCGTGCTTTGTGGCATACCTTGGGGGAGGCCTATGTTCAGCAGTGGACTTGTGAAGGGCTGTAATGATGATGATGATGATGATTCAAAACAAACAAAACATTTGTTCTAAATAACACTACCACGCTCGTTAGACAGCATGTGTAGAAAATGCTTTGTCGCATAAGCACCATTCGAAGCCAGATACGGAAATCTAAATTTTAAAGCACTATCGCGATATTTTCACGAGCAGGCACTTAGAAGCACCAGCCACGCGCTGATAAGTCCGCGTATGCTTGTTAGCATTCACGACGCGCGCCGAAAACTGCTCCATTTAAATGATCGACAAACTCCTGCGAAATGCAAATTTTGTGCCTAAAAGACTCCTTTACGAAATGTAAATTTTGTGCGGAGGTACTTCTCTGACTTTTTCCATTAAATTCTGCACCGTTATTACACTAAGTACTTAGAATAATTTTCTGATGCTGTTTAATGTTGGTCGATTTGTCACTCCAAATAAATTATATATTTTTGTTATTTTACCTTATTGTTTTTTGATTTTTTGTTATAATAGCTTTATTTACCACTTGCTCGTCGGTGAAGGAAAACATCGTGAGGAAACCTGCATGTCTGAGAAATAAGATTAAAAGAAAAATAAACGGGTTGCACTCCGGGAGTGCCGGCAGAAGTTAAAACTTGAATATTAACGTTGTGCATTTTTGATATTTTGGAATGATTAGAGAATAATTTTGCACGAATTGCTTTAATTATCACACACGAACATTCGCGCAAGCACCCTGCGCCGCCTAAACGAGACAGCAGGCGCAGGCATACATATTCGCCGCGCCGTAGAAAGAGAGGGAGATACTTCCTCTCCTACGCCGCGCCAGCTGTCTCTCTTTCTCTCCATCTGTCTACGAATTTTCGATCAGGGTCACGTGTCCTGACGCGAGTTTAACATTTTTTACCCATTACAAAATAGTGTACAACGCATTGACTTTTATATTACTAGCGTAAGGACCGGGCCAACCGAACAACTAAAACGGACCAGTGCGCTGGCCCTAAAATTACAGTTTAGGGCCAACGCGAATCGGTCCACAGTGGTGCGCGCGCAGGACTGATTTGCCTGTCACAAGTCTGTCACTAGTTGCGTGGTAAAATAATGCAAAAATTACGATACAAAGATTTAAAAAAAAAAACATTGGGATATCGTATCGTCGGTAAACATTTTGCTAACTGTTTTATATTAATTTTGTTACAATTAAATTATTATAAAAATGTATTTTTAAAGTTTTATTTTACAGTAAGTTTAGTTACGTTACCAAGATTAGGCCAGGGTTGGATTCAGACCCTCAAAAATATTGTACATGGTAAATAAAACTATACTATTTAAAAAATTAACATAACGTATGACGTTTCATGTTTCTTTTTTTCCATGTGCCGTTATTTTGGCGTCTAGTTTATCTATACGTTTCGTTTTTTGACGGTTTCATTTTTATTTCTGTTTAATTTTTGTCTAACGAACTTAGATTAAGTTAAATTTTGATTATTGGTACCTAATATATTTTATATTCAATAAGGGTATAACGAAAAACTTACAAAAGAAACCATATCTGCGTAATTGAATCTGAAAATCTGATTTATAAAATATTTTGAAATAGTGTTTTCAAACCGATTGCTTCTGGTAGAGTTTTTATTGTGGTAGCCCCTCATTATAGTTGTATCAAGAACGCAACATAAATGCATCAATCGAGCATCGATTGACCAGAAAGGGAGCTGATTCCAATTTTATTAAAAAAACACGGTACTTATGTACAATACAGTAATTCTCGATATCGTAGGGTTAATATTAAAATTTAAAAGGACCCAATAATAAGACAAGACGACCTTTAGGTACAATTATGGTATTTTCGTTTAGTATTATGATTTATGACGATACTATGTACCACAAACTATGAAATAATGGTGCAATTAGGATAATTATACTACGAAATCCGACCCTGGTTACATCGTGTTTTGATATGACGTTTGTATTATGACTGATGCGCTACTTTTTCTTGTATGAAAAAGTTATGAGTAAAATATTTAGATGGGCCTATCCTTCCTTTTGAAATCATTAGTACAACGCCGCTAAAGAAGTTTTCACTTCAATAATGTTTAGGAGACATGTGAAGTTCGCTAACATGCATTGGTACAGCGCGGCGCACATTTCCTTGGCCTACAATTCTCTCAGAAATTTCAGACCCCTGTGCCTGGCAGTGAGACACATATAGGCTGTAACTTTGACCATGTTGCTTAGCGGTTTAACTAAGTAGCTACATCGCCGCGGGTGCTTGGTTAAAATTTTGTTATTGAACCTTTTTGAGTGATCTTAGAAACATCACAAGTTCAATGTAACAAATAGAATGTCGTTTTAGTAGGTACAGTAAAAAGTAGAAAAAGACGTAAATTTTTCCTTTCTTAAATTTGTTATGTTATGTTTTGATTTTTTTTTAATTTTTATGGGATCAAACCTGAAGTAAAAGTTATTTAATATAACTAATAATATAATGACGGCTTCGTCGTAAAGTGGCTTAGCAATAAGTTCGCTAAAGGCCGTGTGTTCGAATCCCGCTCGGAACAGGTATTTGTATGTCCTACAAATAATATTTGTTCCGGGTCTGGATGTTTGTCCTTGTGAAATATATGTATGTAAATCCTTGTGTGGAGCTAATAGAAAAAAAAGTAATAAAACATTTAAAAACGAATCAGTCATTTTCGACAACCATCAAACATACTTAAAAAATATCCTTCTTGTTTTTATGAACTCGGTTAAAAACATAAATTAAGACATTTTTTTTAATTAGAAACAGAATATAATACCATTTTACAAGTATTATAAAAATAGCCCACATCACTGATCTTCAGTAAAAACAAATGACCAATTAAAACAGTAGGTTACAGCAGTATAGGCTTCTTGAAGAAATTTCGTCACAAAATAATAGATTATGGTTTTGTAAAAACTTTTTGTACTGCGTATTACTTGCATTTCATTTGTGTTCACAGAATTGTTAAATAAATAAGTATATATATATTTGTGTTTTTACTTTGTTATCGGGATTCCGTACCTCAAAAAGAAAAACGAAACCACTACAAGATAATTTTTGTCCCCTTTGAAATTTTAATTTTAAGTTTTACGTAATTGTTAATTTTATTGTTACTAAGATGTTTATATAATGTGTAATTGCGTTAACGTAGTAAATTTCTTTGTGTATGTAAATACAAACAAATATTGCAAAAAATATATTAAAATAGTAAAACTATTATTTTAATATATTTTTTGCAATATTTGCTTATTCTTATTATTATTTATCACATAAATAAAATTTACATACATATTAGCTGGCCAGGCAGATGTTCTGCGCTTTCCGACGACTTTCATGTAAAAAAATCCTTAAATACGCAATAAAAAATTAAGGGTTACTTATCGCTTTAACCCATATAGGCCTACCGTACCCTATGTGGTACAGTTACTTTGTAAAAATATTTTGATGTACCCACAAATTATTAACTTTTTTGGTTAGTTGTGGCAGATAACTCAGAGTATTAGTTTTATATCAACAATATAACATACACATTTTATGCGAGTTATTATCAGTTTATATTAAAATTGCTAGACAGAAACGGAAAAAAACAATTTACAATGTCTTCAAGAAGGTAAGTTTCATGTTATCTATAGTAAATCATATTATTTGTTGGTATTATTTTAAATACTAGGCTACAATAGACGTAATAGCTACAAATAAGTTTCACTTGGGTCATTTTAGTAAGGTGTACACAGTGCTAGATTAGGTGTATCATATATGGTACAGTAGGTCTATGTATGAGCACAAAATACCTAAGTCAATTTACATATTATTATATTAGCTTTTTATTTATCTTTTTGTGTTTTATTGTTTTAGGTCATTGACATTACATGAAATTGCTACAGTTCTTGAGGAAGATGATGATTTTAGCAACCAGAGACAAGATTTTGATATTTTTTTTACTTCCACCTGACACCGCCAATGATTACCAAACTGACGAGGACTCGGGTGAAGAAGATAACGTCAGCATAAATAATTTGCCTGGAAGTTTGCTTCGAGCTCCAGCGGAGCTTGCTGCCTCAACCTCAATGGAAAAACCAGAAACTGAGGACCAAACCCCCTCCCGAATTTCAAGAACCTTTAAAAAAACGTGTCATGAATTACAATTGGCGAAAACGAGACTTGCAGCTAAGACCTATTGTTTGGAAACCCCTTTATCATACTCCTATTGAAAGAAGCCCGATAGAATGGTTTTCTTTATTATTTTCAGAAGTATTTGAGATGCTTACTATTGAAACCAATAGATACTTAGCACGTAAGCTTCTCTCTGCTGACGTCAAGATTGAAGAGATGAAATGTTTGGTAGGGATTTTGTTAGTCAGTGGCTACTGCCAAGTGAGCAGAAGAAGAATGTACTGGGAAAATGCATCTGACTCAAGAAATAGTTTGATTGCTTCAGCCTTGTCTCGAGATAGATTTACACTAATTTACTCTAATATTCATGTTGCTGATAATCTAAATTTAGATACATCCGATAAATTTGCAAAAGTTCGTCCTTTATTAAAAGTTTTAACTATGAGGTTTCTTGAGCACTGTCCACATAAGGAGAATCATAGTGTTGATGAGGCTATGGTCCCATATTTTGGTCATCACGGCTGCAAACAGTTTATTAGAGGCAAGCCTATAAGATATGGATACAAATTATGGGTTGGTGCAACATCAGGAGGTTACATTGCATGGTTTGAACCATACCAAGGTGCTTCTACATTTACGAATGCCCAATATTCCCAGCTTGGTCTTGGTGCAAGTGTGGTTTTGTCTTATGCAGATCAACTAGCAACATTAGGCTATGGAAAAAACTACCATCTCTTCATAGATAACTTTTTTACCGGTTTGCCTTTGGTTCATGAACTTACTGAGAGGGGATTTCGTGTAACTGGTACTATCAGAGAAAATAGATCTGGAAAGTGCCCTCTATTAAGTAACAAAGAAGCAAAGACAAAAGAAAGAGGCTTTTATGATTATCGCATATCTGATGATATTATAATTTGCAAGTGGCATGACAATAGTATAGTGTCAGTATGCTCTAATGCAGTTGGTGTTGATCCTGTCCACAAAACTGAACGCTATTCTCAGCAACTAAAAAGAAAATATCTGTTTCTCAACCTCATCTCATTCAACAATACAATAAAAATATGGGTGGAGTAGATTTATCAGATCAGAATATATCGTCATTGCGAACTAGCATTCGAGGAAAAAAGTGGTATATGCCTCTGATTCTCCATTGTATAGACATGTCTGTACAAAATGCATGGCTGCTGTACAGACATAATGGAGGGAATATCGACTTGCTAAACTTTCGACGTCGTATTGCAAACTATATTATCGATTGTAATAAACAACGCGAAAGGCCAGGTCCTAGTCGACCATCTTCAATAACATCAGACTCTCGATACGACGGCAAAGAACACTATGTCAGCAAGCAGGAAAAGAGGACCAGGTGTGGCCTATGCCACAAACAATGTCCTACAAGATGTGTCAAGTGCAATATCGGTGTCCACGTAGAGTGCTTTATTATGTATCACACCAAAAAGTAAATAAAATCTAATTAGTAAAATCATGTCTTTTTTTGCATACATATAGTCCTACTGTACCATATGTGGTACGTCCCTTCAGTCGCCCCCCCCCTCTTATTAATTTTTTTTTTAAATATTTTTTTCCCCCGGTTTTTAGGCTTTCTTGGATCAGGTTTTGTTAATGAAACATGAATTTTTCACAAAAATAATTATCGGTCTAAATGGGTTAAAAGCCAACCTATCTCTCAAGTTGGAAGAACTGCACACAGTGTGCAAAATTTCATTGAAATTAGTTCAGTAGTTTAGGAGTTAATATCGGACAAACAACGTGACACGTAATTTTTATATATAAAGATATGTTTATCGACTGTTTGTGGCTTTTTGTCACCAGCGTCGATAGAACACAATGCGGTTACATCGCTGTAGCGTCCTACGAAACGTTTAGGCATTTGGTTGCTGCAATATCAATAGTTATATTATAATCACGAAGTTTTCCTGTTTTCTATTAGTAAAACTCCTATATCGTATTATAACCTCGAATAAATATTTCTTTCTTTCATTCTTTATTTATTTCCTTGTCGTCAGTCCAACCGTCTGTCCGACTGACAAGACCCTTTTTTCGGACGGCAAGAGTTATCAAGTTGAAATTAATATTAAATACTAAGGTCTCTGTCCCTTCCTTCATTTATGGTGTAAAAAAGACGCTTCTAAGTTAACGCAATTAAAAATTACAGTCATAATATGCCATATTTTCATATTTGCAAACTCACTCTTGAAAACCTTACGGGTACTTGGCGCTGATCGTGAATTATGAAATTTTGCAAGTAGCAAGATTTCACAGCACAAAAGAAAAAGAAAAACTATATTTTTTTCAATTTACAAACTTAAATTTACAGTTGCTGTATGGACAGTTTTGTAAATCAATATACAGGAATACGTTTTATTTTTCACTGTAAAAACCGACTTATCTTTTTCTTAGAATAGTTTTACATTACCTAGGATTTATGAATTTTACCAAGTCAATTATTTTGATGCAAATAAGTACATACTGTTATACGTACTTAATATATACGTAAAGAATATTCGTTACTTGGTTAAAAAAAAACAGACGAAATTCGTCAAGACTTATTTCGGGGAAAGATGAACAATTTAACTGGGTACATGGTTAAGTACATTCGGAACTCTCAGAGCGGGAGTCCCATTTATTCTCATGCGGTTTTTAGGTGCAGTGATTGTACTCTTGCATCTGACACTACGTTCGTATCTGAGTCTCATTCCAATTTAGTCTTACAAACGTATATTATATATTGAAGGTAGGTAGCAAAGAACGCCTGAGTTGAAGCCCGTACTTGCATTGGTGTTATATATTTCACACCATCGCCTCAGCCCTTCACAAGTCAACTAATGAACATATGCCACTGCCAAAGAATACTACAAAACACGGTCCTGAGTTATCCGCATCAAAGTAATTTGTTGGAAGTCGCTTTACCCTTAGCTCAACGGTACAAGCCTCCGTTAAGCTAAGGGTAAAACGAAGCGGGCAAAAACTCTAGAACCTGTAATGAAACTTTTTGCGTGTGTTTGAGTTTGATCCCTAGATGGTTTACGATCACAATCGAACCCGGTAGGTGGCGCTATTGTCGTGATCCATCAATCACCTGTGCGAAATAGTATATTATATTTAATTAAGAAATCATTACGGCTCATTGGCATTTCACCAAAATAACCGTTAGTTTATGACGGCAACTCTGATTCTACTGGCTCATCAGTACCGCAGACAACTAAAACTAATGGTGATGCTGTTGTTATGGCCCGGCTTTGGGATTTAAATAAACACGAAAAACCGAGTATTTCTGATAATATAAAATTATTTTTACAGTACTTGAATTCGACTGTGCGATGTTATTGTAGCCGTATAAAAACCTACAGAATACTTGCAATTCAAAAGCTTTAATCAGTACATGTTACAATGAAGAGGCGGATCGCGGGTGGGTCGAGAACTCTTCAGTTCGGGTTCAAGATTAGCAACGCAACGGCCCCTTGACCCAAGCAATTTGATAAGAAAATACATTTATGAGTTATAAATATAATATAACATAATATTTGTGGATAAATTAAAAAAATATGATGACATAAGATTAGCGATTGATGAAGATAGAAGAATTTTTCAAACTTTCTAATTTAGCCTCATTTTACATCAATGTCCAATTTAGAAAAGTTTACATACAATGTTTAATTTCATTTTTTCATTTTATTTCAGTTGTATTATATATATACGTAAGCATGTATAAATTTATCTGCAAGACAAAATGATATGCGTCTGTAGATTCGCCTTCACGATTTTTCCGGAATGTCATAAGCTACTTTTTATGGTTATAACCCCAATGAGATGCTCGCAAAAAGTAATATGGTACTTGCTTGTAGCGCACTTAACGAATGTCATTTTGTAAGTAAGTACCTATATATAAAAGGTTACAGTTATAATAATAAATTTTAATACTTTTTATATACAGAACACTTTTCAAATATACCTACCCAAGAATTGTATAAAAATTATTTTTATTTTATTAACAACTAGATACTTTTGAAAGTATGGTGATGGATTTTTAAAGCATTTGGAAAATAATCAATGAAGCATCCTAACAAATGTCCTCAGCTACACTTAAGTCTAACATTGTTTTTTTTAAAGAATTTTTACTAGTAACGCTATTACCGTTTCAATACTCCCGTTAACCACTCTAAGTAAGCTTAAAATGGTTATGTTAAGAGTGGTCCACCACAGTAGTCGAATGGCGGATTCGAACCCACAACTCGCTGAGTTTGCAGTTCGCACCCTACCAATACTACTACTACGTCTACTGTCGCTTTAATTTATTGATTACTTCATAGGGGGATTTGTCATAGTTGCCATTACTGTCAGGCAGACTGGCGACCCGCCAACTAGAGGATTCTCTTACTCCGACACTACGTGGCTCGGCGGCAATATGTTTTTAATTAGTTATTTAAAGCTTTTAAATTTAATACTTCTAACTTGATATTATAAAGAAATTGACATAGTAAAGGCACTTGCATGTCTGATAAAATTAAAAATATTGCAAAGATGTGTTAGCCCTCATTCGTGTGGAGCAACGCGGCTACCTCTTTCCTGCCATACCCTTTCAGAAATGAGAGAAAGCCTATGCCAAACAACGAGGCGTACGTAAGAGGATGTTGTTATAATTTGGGTTAAATGTTAGTTGATTTAGTGGCGGTGTAACAATATTCACTAGTCCATACCATCTCTTAGGAGACGACAAGGGGAAACTGGAACAGAAGATGGGCAGCAGGATTTTCCTGATTACAACATAAAACAATAACATGCCACGCTGCAGCTATATTACATTGTAGGTACGGTTGTAGCACGAATGTGTCGGCTCGACCGGGGAAGGACCACGCTCTCACAGAATACCAGCGTAAAATAGCAGCTTAATACTGCTGTTTCTTATGGTGAGTGTAGAAATCAGGAGACCCTTTTTTACTAGAAACGAGGCATTCCTTCTTAGTCCTCAGGGGTGACAACGCATTTACGTTTTGTATATGATAAATGTAGATGTCTGTGGGCCACAGCATCTACTTACCATCAGGTGGACTGTGTGCTCGTTTGACACCCTTATTCTATAAAAAATGCGGTTGCTAACCAGCCTTCCTAGAATGGCAATTATGACAAAATCCACATCTATGGGGCTAGTCTACGTACAGCAGTGGACTTTGAAAGATTGTAACGGATGGGTGGGATGGATAGAAATGTTGTAATGGGTACTACATTTTTTGTAGACATTTCTACGTCTTTCTCGACGAAAAAATCACACTTTCTCATCACTATTTTCCTTTGTTACCCAGTGTGCTCATTTCGACTCTTTTTTGTTTCATGTTTATATGAAAATTAAAACATGAATTGGGAAACATGTATTTACGGCGAACTGACACTGATACAGAAATATAAAGCCAAAGGCTAAACAATATTTATACGGAAACTTAATGGCAAAAAAAAAACTATCATGTATGGCTGTTATTGCTCTGTTAACCCTTTATTCTATTGTTATCATCTACGTAATATAATTTTTAACATTTGCAGGTATAATATTCCAAATGTTAAGTAATCAGTATTTGTAGCTAAATAATTATTTTGAGCCAAACAAAAACTATTTACCGTCCATCGCTCGCTTTCAATAACATATCTACCGGAAGCTAATCACATTCATTTGTACGTTTCTCTTTTTATTCAGAACTGTGTTCCGCTGGATTTGATTTACTAATGCATTTTGTTAATTATTTACCATTGGTCTTCTTTGAACAATTTTAAACCAGGAAAACTTTAGTGCAGTATAAAAAGTTCAATCACTATAAATAGTGTTTTATGTGAAGGTGCCAAAGTCTATTTTAGATTATATTCTATGAAAGTAGTCTATAATTTTTTAAATAAACTTTTAGCAATATTTTTATAAGGCACTGAAATGTTAAAGGGAATAGATATTAGATAGATAGATATTTTATACACCTTTCATAACATTTTACTCGTAAGTAAACGTTCGAAACATTAATTTTTAATTGTTACTATTTAATTTATTTATTTGACACAATGAGTGTAAATAGTTTAATCTGGTACCTTTTAATGTTGGAATAATATTTTGACCTTGGAAAGAAGAGGAGAGATCTCCCACCAGGCAAGGTATTCAGCCCGGGGAGCAGCCAACGCTCCGTGTCCGTGTGTTAGTTTTTTTTTGCGCCCGAAGCAAATATGGGCAACCCTCCGGAAAGCGGGGGAGGGATGCGGTGAATGCTCATAGCATACCACGCAGCCGGCTGCGTGGTTATGTGGAGACTTTTATCCACTAAACACCGCCTTTATGGATTGGCTTACCAATCTGACGAGAGATTTCTAAGGCGTATACGAAAGCGACCCTCCTTGGCACAAAGGAGGGCGCAGGGTGTGTTAGTACAGAGCCTTTTTATTTATAGCGCATTACTTCGGAACTTTGATAGCGTGATTTAGGCTTCGGTGCGTTTCCCTTGTGGCGCGACGACAGCGCCGCCACAATATTCATCATCATAATCTTCATTAACTTTCTTCCTCGTCGGTTGTTCGTTCGACGAGCTATATGGCCGTCCCATCACCACTACTGTTCTAATATTTTGAAATTTAAAAATAAAAATAACTTGTATATAATTCATTTTATAAGAACTAAACTATCTTATATTAAAAAAACTTACATAAAACCGGAATTTAGCAGTACACCCACTTCTTCCGGTTTGAAGGCTTAAGCCAAAACCTCCGTGGAAAGCCTTCAGTGAGGCGTGTGGCCTAGCGATTTGTTTACTGTAACAATTTGATGTTCGACAATCGAGATGCTATAATAGAAGAGCCTGTATTTATCATGCACAACGAACGCCCCGCTCACCAAACGCCACGCTCCGCCGAACGCCTGTTTAACACCAACGCATACATGTAAATACTGCTTTTGTGTCTAGGAGTCCTAACTAGGTAGGTACTACCATCTTTCTTATTTCTACCGCCAAAGAGCAGTGCTCACTGTGTTTCGCTTTAAAGACTATTGAGAGCCAGTGTAATAACTGAGTGTGAAGCATTCTATCTTAGTCCTACTTTTATATTTAAAGTTGGATGCAGGTGTACATGAGCTGCAGTTGCTCGTGAACTGAAAGTTTGTTTGTCACTTCCCTTAGATAACCATTATTGATAATACATGTAGTGAGGCATTTTATCGTAGTCCTAAAAAGTGAAACCGCATCTGTGGTTTTCTTTGTACCTGTAAGCTCTGACAGCGCGCGACATGTTATACTCCCGTTCGCTCGGGACCGTAATGGCGGCAAAATTTGAAAATTAGCAAATTTTTTGCTATATTGCAAATTTTGCTATATTTTCACTTTGAGACAATATTTATGGATAAAACTTACAGGAATTCTTGTTGAATGTATAAACTATCGAATAAAATTATTTTTGGTTGCTAGAAATTGTAATAAAATACGTAAATTACCCTGTATAGCTGTATAGTGGTATGTACTTCAATTTTAGTGACAAAATTACTACTAATTTGAATTCTACACTTTTGTTTTTAGAGAAATTTATATGAAAATGTTTGGAAATATGTATATTTTTATGTTTTATGTGTTTCCATTCGTTACTCATACCAAAATATAAAATATAAAGAAATTAAAAAAATTAAATATTAATATTTTATCTGTGTGACATTTAGAACAATATTTCTAAAATAGTTTTGTGTGAATTTGAAATAAATACAACGTCAAGTTATTTGAAATATGTAAGAAAACTATTTTTACTTACATTTTACACTAAAAATAAATGAGAATGTGAAAAATACCACATTTATGACCCAGCCGCCATAATGGGCCTTCCAGATTTTGAAGCACTTTTGGCAATTTACTTTTCACTTTTTATACCACAAATTATATATATATGTGTTCACTATATTACAAGGAATATAAAAAGTATAATACTTTCGTTTTTAGTCCAGACACAAATATAAAATTCTATAAAAAAGACGGAGCACCTTTATCAAAACGGCACGTGGAACGCCGAAAGTTCAGAGTGATTTCTTTTTTTTTTTTCTAAGAAACATTGCCAGGTTATGGTTTAAAATAAAATAGCATATCTTTGTCTTTGATACTAATATCTATTGCATAGTGT
This sequence comes from Parnassius apollo, assembly GCA_907164705.1. Classification (NCBI taxonomy): domain Eukaryota; kingdom Metazoa; phylum Arthropoda; class Insecta; order Lepidoptera; family Papilionidae; genus Parnassius; species Parnassius apollo. The sequence goes on along the minus strand of CAJQZP010001207.1, from coordinate 5,327,697 downwards.
CTTTGGTTTTGTTTAAAACGAAAAAATAGTTTTTTCATAGGTAGATATGTTTACATAATTCTGATCTAATTCGATCACTACTTGGCGGGCGTAAGGTTGGTATTGCGCGATCGAAAGTGAGCTAGGCTTGGTTAACAGGTCGCCGGCTGCAGGTATTTGCTTCAGTATCAAATTATCAACGGCCATGCTGCAGCTATATTAGTAATATAGTTGTAGCACGAATGGGTCGTCTCGACTGGGGAAGGACCACGCTCTCACAGAATACAGCGTAACATAGCAGCTTAACGCTGCTGTGTTTCGTGCGGTGAGTGCAGAAAAGCGGAGACCCTTTTTACTGGAAACGAAGCATGTCCATCTTAGTCCTCACGGGTAACGCATCTGCTTCTTGATTCGTAATCAATAGATGTAGATGCTTATTGACCACCGCAACCACTTACCATCAGGTGGACTGTGTGCTCGTTTGTCACCCTTATCCTATAAAAAAAGTGGTTGTACGACTGTTGATGTTTATGTTGATGATAAAAGAGTCTTAATATTTAAGAAAGAGCTTAAAACTACAACTTTATATATTTAAGGGGAAAATTTCAGCACTAGATTCGAGATGGGCTAGCTACAGTCATGATGGTGATAATGGGTGGTTTGGGAAAAGTAGGCTAAAATAGTTTTCCCATTTTGTTTTTTTTTTTTTTTTGAAGTAGAGTTTATAAGTTGTTTTGTGCAATATTAGTTTTAAGTATTGACATGAATAACTTACTGCTATTTCTGATTTAAGTTTTTTGTTTTTGGAGTACGCTTGATCGATTTTGCTTAAGGCTTGCTGGCTTTTTCTGAGCTGCTTAGATGGTGTTAATGTTTGACATGTAGGTACTTAAGATATCAACATTATATTTACTTCCACATTGATGATTTATGAATTAATGCATGTAAACAAAAGTGCAACACAAGAAGAGAATTAAAGGCTGTAGCCACTAGAAACCTCGAACTCAGTCAATGAGAACCTGTCGAGAGACTCAAGTATGGGAACAATGCCGAGTACCTCCGGCACGAAGCCTCTTGCAATACTTGTAGAGGCTTTGTTACAAGTAACAAATAACCACGGTATCGCTTTCGTACTAATCAAATCCGTAGTTTTTAATCAAATGTTCTGTCTAGTTTTCACTTAGCTTTCCTTGGCTTGAATTCGTTATCCCTCCGAATAGTAAAGTCTTTGTTTTGTAGATGTAAGTGAAACAAACAAGCACATAGTAGAAACGATTTAAAGGTTAAGTATATATTTGAATGCCTTTGCACATAGTCCGTCTAAGTGTAGGTGAATCCTGTGGTGCGTAGACAGACACCTACATTTATACTCGATGAAGAATCTTCTTAAATCATTGTTAAGTTTTAACTCAATGCCAATCAATACGTCCCATTTGCATAAATACCTCTCCATAATCCACTTTTGATATTCTTCAATGTTGTTATGACTGCAATTATTAAGGACCCATTCAAAAACTTTTAAGGATTTTGGATGACGTGATTGTATATTTGTGTATTTCTATGTAAGAATACATCGAATTCTCATTGTAATCGGCATTTTTACTCAGCTTGCACGTAACAATACTCTTTAACATGAAAACGTGTTTTCATATTATGTAAGAGCTATTTATTGTTGCGAATATATTATACAAGTAAGGTACTCGTAAAGTAAGGTTTGTATACTAAGATATTAAACCTAAGTATAAAAAAGAAAATGAATAGCTAGAAAATAAAGAACTGCGGTTGTTAACTCGCCTGCCAAACAGTAATATGGTAAAGGTCTACGCTCTATGTTCAGCAGTGGATTGGCTGTAATGAATGAACGTATGGAAATAAAAAAACAAACATAAACACTCACACCTGTCACCCAGAAGGGTAGGCAGAGACTACTAACTTCCATTTGGCACGTTCCTGACATACCTCTCTCTACTCCTTTACATCATATATCTACGCATACACGCTCGTCGGTTAAGGATACTCTTAATGTGGCCCATTTTCAAAATATCGCCAATTTGGTCGATAAACCTTCCTCTAGGGCGTCTAGGGCGTCCCTTCCCGACTCTGCCGTTCACATCTGCAATATAAATTTGCTTTGTCACTCTTCCCTCGTTCATTATTTCTACATGACCAAGCCACCGAAGCATTCTTTTCTTAATCCTGGTCACAACATCATCTTGCACACCACATTTTTCTCTTATCACGCAAATTCCCTGTCATTCAGATTCAGCCCTAGCATACTCACACAAAAAAAAAACTTCGAAATAAATTTACGCTTAATGTAATTGGAATAATTAAAAATTTCTATTGTGTTGAGTTGCTGGCTAAGTTGAAAAACGGTAAGTTTTGCACGTTCCTAGACATTAAAATAGACCACTTAGTCTAAGTGCGTTGAATGTTAAACAGCTCTTAAAGACTTACGAGTTCCGTGCCGGAGTACATTTGTGAACACTTCTCTACTACGATACAAATGTTTTATTACCTTATCATTTCAGTTATTATACTACATACATATATAGTTATTTTATCATCGCTTTATGAATTACGTGTACTAATTTATGTAATGAATACCAATTAAGCACTTTATTGAAAGATTTTTTCGACTATGGACTTTTACGATTAATTAATACAATTAGGCGTTACTTTGAGGAAATACAATAAAGTTGTTAGAACTTAATTAGCTTATTTCCGCGTAATGAAATAAAACGATGTGTCCTGCCCAGAAAAAACCTTGCCTTGAAGAAATAAGCAAATTAAGGTCTAACAAATTACGATTAATATAAAATTCTTTAAGTCTCATTACGAAACTTCTTAGAGATTTTGATGACACCCAGCACAGTCGATATTAATTTCCATTCAAGGTGCTAAAAGAAATTGAATTGAATAAAACAAATTGAAATTTAAGATCCTATTTTAAAGTTTTACTACATTTGCTTAAATATACTGTAAGGTACACAAAATTTATATATATATATATATATATATATATATATATATATATATATATATATATATATATATATATATTTATTTATTTCAAACAAAATCCACAGCTCTTTGTTACATCGTACATACATCTTATGATCTTAAATTATAGCCAAAAACGGATTTACATTATTTAAATAGTATTTTCAATTTATAACGGACATGTTGAAGACAAAGTAGTTGGGACTAAAAATACATATTTTTAAACATCTAGAAAACATTACAAGAAAATTAAAAGATTTTCAACATGCATAATGCTCGTATGCGCCTCCCTCGCACGCGGGCATGTGTGTGTGTGTGTGTGTGTGTGTGTGTGTTATGAGTTAATGAGTTACCTAATACCTAAACTCACTATATCAGAAGTTTCAAGACATCCTTCTTAAACTTATCCTTACTGGAATGGAAAATATCAACTGAGTGGAATCTTTTATTATAAACTTTTTGTAAACGATTCACCAGAGAGTTTTGTGCATAGTTTGTCTTTGTCTTAACAACCGCAAACAAAGGTGTATGTCTCGTTCTACGTTTCGGAGTACAAAAGCAGAGAACTCTATCAGCTAAAGTTACACAGTCAATACTTCCATTACATAGACCATGCAAAAATGTCATGTCCATTAGAGTACGTCTATCCTTAAGGCTTATTATATTGAAATATCTACAAGACTCTTCATAGTTATTAGTGTAAATAAAATTTCTATACCTTAAATGTCTCAGGAATTTGTGCTGAATTTGTTCTAAGTTATTTATATGAACAGTGTAATGCGGGTTCCAAACAGTACTGCAATATTCAAGGACGCTTCTAACATATGAAAAGTAAAGTAATTTAATACAGTTAATATCAGTAAAGGGTCTGCTTACACGTAGGATGAAGCCAAGGCTTTTGTAGGGCTTAACTTGCAATCCAGTAATATCCCCAGATCCTTCACTAATTCTTTCTTAGTTATATTAAGGTGATTTATTTGATAGTTGAAATTTGTAGGTTCTCTTTTCCTTGTGAAAGAAACATAAAGACACTTGCTGACATTAACTCCTATACGATTTACTACATAATAGTTACCAAGTCGCACAAGATCATCTTGAAGTTTCATGCAATCTACATAATCAGTGATTTTCATATATACTTTAGTGTCATCAGCGTACATCAAAAACTTAGCATTATGAAAACACTTGCCCACATCATATAGATAGCACACGTACAGTAGAGGACCCAAAATAGAACCTTGTGGAACTCCGGATGTTATTTCCACGAAGTCAGAACGGAACCCTCCTAAGACTACTGCCTGAGATCGTTTCCACAGATATGATTCCATCCACCTGAAAAGGTTACCTCGTATGCCCAGCTCAAAAAGCTTACGTAGTAATATGATGTGATCTACGCGATCAAAGGCTTTCTCAAAGTCAGTGTAAATGACATCTACTTGCGACCCTCCATCCATATTTGAGGTAGTGTAATCAATAAATGCGCCCAAGTTAGTTGCTGTAGAGCGCCCTTTCACAAAGCCGTGTTGTTCTGGGGGTATTGAAGGTAATATGATGGGGTATATGTGCATATGAACGATTCTTTCTAGCAATTTACTTAACACATTGAGTATTGATATTGGCCGGTAATTCTCAATTATTGTCTTCAGCCCTTCCTTGTGTATAGGTACAACATGGGCTTCCTTCCAAATACTTGGAAAGTAGCCATCGCGAAGACACCTATTGAATAATAGTGCTATAGGAACAGATAAGGATTTTGCACATTTTACAAATAATACAGGAGGCAATTTATCGCTACCGGCACCTTTCGTAATGTCAAGCTTACAAATTAAATTCTTAACTTTCTCTGGATTTATTTCAATATCTTGGATCACATTTAAATTTAAATTATCAGATCGTATAGTCAAATTATTGTCAATAGATTTAGTAAAATTACTTTTAAAAAAGTCGTTAAATGACGAGCAGATTGCTATTGGGTTATTCACTTTAGTGTCTCCGTATGTCATTTCTTGACGATAATCAGAATGGTTTTTACGCTTAGACTTTACATAACTCCAGAAAGCTTTGGGGTTATGTTTAATATTCTCTTGAGTGCGTGCTAGGTATAGTTTATAACATTGTTGCTGTAGTATCTTTTGTCGTTTTCTCAGCTCCGAAAAGTCTGCGTAATCAATCGGATTTTTATGCTTCTTCCAACTAGAGTGCAATTTACTCTTTTCTTTTATAAGGTTAATTAGTGCTCTGCTGTACCATATTGGATAAGAATAATTACCACTACATCGGATTTTAGGAACGAATTTTTCAATTAATTCATTTATTATACTGTAAAATTTATCAGTAACACGATCTAAACTTGTTTCCCTTGTGATAAAAGCCCAGTCTTGTTTCAAAAGTAAATCATTCATACTACGGTAGTCTGCTCGCTTAAATTGATATTTAGTCCTAAAAGAAGGCCTACATGAAGGTACTAAGATGTCCGTCGCAGATATGTACAGAGCTGGATGATATACATCTTCTATAACAAGCACAAATTCAGATTTTTGAACTTTTATCGGGAAAGATGAAAAGATTAAGTCTAGAGTGTTCTTGCTACCATTTAAGAGTGTATTGTATTGAGAAAGGCCTATGAAAGAACAACAAGATATAAGATCAGATGCTGCAGTTTGAACTTCGACTGATCCTTTCCTACGTACAACTGGGTCTCCAGAAGTCCAGTCAATACATGGTAAATTAAAATCTCCTGTAACAATTATATAGTCATTTGGGTATTTATCACGAACAGCTAACAGTGTGTTAATGAGATCCTTTATGCGCGAAGATATTTGATGATTAGGTGGTATATAAACTACTGAAATGTGTATGTCATATGAAGAGCCTATGTTACTTCCTGGAATGGTAATCCAAATGCATTCCAGATCGGTATTATTCCATTCTGGTCTCATGCGCGCGTGTAGCTTTGATTTACAAAGTAACATTACACCACCTCCCAATGATCCTCGATCTCTGCGAAAAATTTTATAACTATCGTCACTTAGTTCTGCGTCCAAAATACCATCACATAACCATGTTTCAGAAATCATAACTACATCGATCTCAGACAGTAACAGATTATTATAAAACGTATTAGTCTTTGTTCGTAGCCCTCTAACGTTTTGATAAAGCAATGTAAGGTTATTACTATTTTTACTATTTTCATCCATTCCTGACAGGGTAGTAGTGGTGAAATCGATAAACGTACACTCTATAAAATGTTAAATATTTAAAGGAAAAATAAACTATTATTTTTAAGCCAAAGTTATTAATTAATATAGATAAATATTCGCAAACCTTAATGGTCAATGTATAACTATAAGTTAAGCCGTAGTTTTAATAGCATTTAAATGTGGCACTACGAGAATTTGCTTCGGTTTAAAATAGGAGTGTGGTTCACATGGAAAGGATATACTTGTGAGGTACTCTCGCCTTGCATAATCAATAAGTGTGTAAATAGAGTTGAGTGTAGAGAAGTGTAAAAATATTTTATGTAAGTGTAAGGGAGGATAATTGCATACATTGAAAGGTGAGTAATTATTAAATATCAAACAGTGTCTTACATTATTTTGGATATATCGGTTGATGAGGATATTGGAATAGGGGGTGAGGCCTCGTCCTTTCGAACGAAGATACGGCAGTTTTTTGTCCAAACAAATTTATAATTTATCTCCTTGGCTTTTTGTTTGCATGTATTTAAAAGAATTTTATTTTCTTTTGTAAGGTGCTCATTGATATAAACTCTGTTAGTCTCATCACCCATTCCCAAATCCTTAGCATTCAGAGTACGATACTTGCGACCCGCTGCTATAAGTTTGTCTTTGACGGCACGTTGTCTTAGATGCACAACAATGGGGCGTGCGCGGGCAGCACTCACAGCGCGCCGAGGTTGGACCCGGTGTGCGAAATCGATATCAGTGTGCTGAATAGGAGCCCCAATATGCTGCGAGAGTTTCAATACTATTTGTTTAGTATCTTCGGCCTTATTCTCAGGAATCCCTGTTATCTCTATATTCTGCATTCGTGACCACTGTTGTTGTCTCAAGTTTTCGTCTTCCAATGCTTTAATCCTTGCAGCTTGTGCAGTAACACTATTTTTTAGACTTTTATTTTCTTCTCTTATACATTTCAATTCAGAAGTGGTCGTTGCAAGCAGCTTTTTTAGTTCTTCGAGCTCTTTGCGAAAATCCTCATATTGCCCACTAATAAACATTGAAGACTCCTGATATCCGGAACACTGGTTTTTTATTGTGGTTAACTGATCTGATAATTCCTTCAGGCTTGATTGAATAACGATTCTTAATTCTTGTCTTTCAGCCTCCAAGACATCCTTCAACTTTTTTTCCGTTATGTAGTCAAATGTTAAATCAGATTTTTTTACGCAACGTTACATTCAAGTTATCTGCGTTATCGAGAACTGCCGACTCCGTCTGGTGCGATGGGCGTATAGGTGTGTTTGTGTTATCCTTCTTAGGTATTTTACTTTTACATTCCAGGCATCTCCAATTACGCTTATACTCATCATTTAACGCTCTATACCGCTGTGGTGAGATATTAGCGCATTGAAGGTCGTATATATATATATATATATATATATATATATATATATATATATATATATATATATATATATATATATATATACGATATGTAACGTAATTATCGCACACCCTCAGACACCCCAATTAGTATTTATGTTATAATCGTAATACATGCACTGAATTTTTAGTTAAACATTTTTATGCACTGATCATTTTTATCAAATTAGATATACTAATTCCGGAAGAATGTTGTGGTCACAGTACAAATCCACGAACGCAAAGACTTTAACGTGCTTGAAATAAAGTTCATTTTTCTTTATTTTTATTGAATGACAAAATTAGTAATAATACAAATAAAACGGCACTCTTAAAAGTCTTATTGCCTTAAGTTACGGTACATTTCAGTTTGTTTTGACTGTACAGGTTTAGTGTGACTGTAATTTACGTAGTTTTAATTATTTTTGTGGAAAAAATTACCTATATTAAAAACGATAGGAATCGATTCAGTAAACGATTCTGAACAAACTACTTTCTCAAAGTGCGTTAATTATGTTACATGTTGTGTATATATATATATATATATATATATATATATATATATATATATATATATATATACATCATGATATTCATCGACGCAACGATGCGAAAATTTACTTAGGCTCAGACTTACGACAATTTCACGTTTGCGGGGCTTATTAGTTAATTATTATTTGTCTATCATGTTCTGTTTACGTCTCGCTGTGATACACACGATATACAGTACAATCAAACATAAATTAAACACTATTTATTAATAGATGATATATTTTTTTACAGAAATAGGCCAGCACTCGACCGCATTGCTATTGACAAATGACCTCAAAGATAGCGATATTAAACTCTATTTATTGGAAAAATATATGTTAAACAAAGTAACCACTCCAAAAATTTCCATAGAGATAATAGAAGAATACCAGCGTAAAATAGCAGTTTAATGCTACTGTGTTCCGTATGGTGAGAGTAACCGGAGACCCGTTTTACTGGAATAGAGTCCTTCCATCTTAGTTCTCAGGGGTGACAATACATCTGCATTTTGATTCTTAATCGAGGTTAAATGTAGATGTCTATGGGTCACAGTATCCATTTACCATCAGGTGGACAGTGTGCTCGATTATCACCCTAATTCCATTAAAAAATTCCAGTTGTGGCCACTTTCATATTCTTCACCAGTTCGTAGAAGCCCACAGCTGGTCATTGATCTCTCCCGTTAATTAATCAGGGTTGCTTTAATCGCCATGCTAGCCAGGCGGATTGCCGATCGCAAATCCAGAGGCCTCGCATCCTTGACGCTGCCCCCCTGTGTTGGTCTGTGATTTTACGTCAGGTTAACAAGATGGTTATATCACCGTCTATTAGGAACAGAAATATTTTTGGCGTACGCCTGTTACAACATCCACCGGACGAAATTGGGTGATGTATATCTCTTACGCCACATGACGTCTAGAACTGGACACTCTAACCTATTGAAGCATAATTGCCTCACTTGGCATTTTTTATAGAAGAGGGGACAAACGAACATGCGACTCACCTGATGGTAAGTGCTACCTACTACCGCCGCGCGTGAACAACCGCAACACCAGAGGAATTGCAGGTGCGTTGCCGGCCTTTTAGAAAGGAGTAAGCTCTTTTCTTGAAGGTCCCTATGTCGTATCGGCCCGGAAAAATCACTGGTGGTAAACAATTCCACAGAGAAGTTGTACGCGGAAGAAAACTCCTAGTGGAACGTACAGTGGTGGGCCGCCAAGCATCCAGATTGAGGTGAGAGTTGAGGATGGTATCGTGAATTTTGACGCTATGCGCGTTCGTGAAAGATCGATGAAAGATGGAACAAATCCTTATGTAATGTGTACTTATGAGAGCCAACGTGTTGATGATAATTATTATTTTATTTATATTATTAATATAGTATGTATACTTCAGCTTTTTTATTTCAAATTCATTTACTAGTTTGCAATGTATGGGTTACAATAGTTTTTAATAATTTAACAAAAATACAGCCATATTCTACCTTCTGGGGTGGTGTGCAAACTAATTATAATTATAATAAAAAAATTTATAACCAAAATGGAAATTTCTGATCTTAACAAGTTAGTTACTTAAAATAATCTTATTTGTAACACTAACATCATAATAATTCACCATATAAAATTACAATAAATGTAATAATTAAAATTATAATGTCTTAAAATTAAATGATATAGTCAGATAAAGTTTCGTGGTTCTATTCAATAACTTTATAGTGCAGTGAGTGTATAAATATACCTTCAAATGACCTCAGTCTTCTCTATTTGAAGTCGGTTGCTGATGTACATGGGCTACAGTAGCTGCTCACCATCAGGTGGACTATTATTTCGTTTGTTTCCTTAATTGAAATCAAATATACTTCAATTACTATTTTAATTTTGACTGTTAATAAAATGACAAAAAGCCCATCTGGAAAGTTACTTTCCTCGTTTTTGGTCCGGGCTTACAAATTAATCTTGAACGAATTAATGGTTAATTCGTTCAAGAAATTAATTTATCATTTCTTACGTCGAAGTAATAAAGATTAGATAAGTATTCAGATAACAATGTGGTGTTATTGAAGTTTCAAATCCTTGAATTTATTTTAAATCAGTTAGGTACTCAATTTATAAAAATATATTTTGTATGTTTTCAATAGTATTAAGTAAAAAAGCCAAAATTAAGATGTGAGAGAGCTGACTACAGCTCAAATTCTAATTTCGCCCCCACTTCCCCCGCGCGTCGTATGCTATGTACCGACATGTTTGTAATCATTAATACTCTAAGTAGATAGGTCGTTAGATACTTATTTCGTTATGTTTATCATATATATGCCTGTTTCTTAACACCAACCCAGTCGCTTCTTATTTTTATAACGGTTATTTCCCATTTTAATTTTACGCCTTCCTGTTGCGTAATGTGTTTTCTGATCGTAAGCGACACAGCTTCTCCCTTCAAAAGCCGGAGCAATACTAACGGAGCGACAGGAACCAAGCTTACGCGCCGATAGTTTAGGTAATTTCTTTTTTACAGTGAAAATAATGATATTTTAAAAAAAGTAAATAACATAAGCACTGCTTTATGGTTAGTTCAGTTAGTATGCAAAGTTTCATGATCTTATTTAAAGTATTTTATGAATAACAGCGGTTTATTGTTCAGTTTGGAGGTAACTTTGGATTTTTTTTCTATCGAGAAAATTTTACGGAATCGTGTTTTCGTCTAACATAAACCTTAACATTAATCCTCAACTTTACCATATACATATTTATTTCCAAAATTAATGCTGCAATACTTTCGGCATAACGGAGGATCTTGCTAAACCATTTGAGGTTATATTTCCCCTTAAGTCGTTAAAAATTAAATATTAATAAAATATTTCTAGATAAACTTGGAATCTTTGTCTTGATCAGCTTGTCGTGATTACGTTAAAACATGTACTTATTTAAAATTTCATAAAAAAAGAAATCGTAAAATTTTACTTTTAATAAAAATTAAAATAAATATAGGTAAATAATTTCCCCATATTAACTTTTTAATTCGGTGCTAAGACATAGTGTATAGAAAAGTGGAACCCGGAATTCAGAAGCTGTCACTTAGAAATTTGTTTTATTCTTTTTTAGTTCTTTGGATTTGGTTTTTACTTTTTAATAAAAGCTTAATTTAAGATCCTTTCGAGTGAAGTGGTAAATATCATAAGCTCAAAGCAACAACTAAAATGTCAAGAGAACGATGAGCTGAAAGCAGGGAAATGTGGAATAGTGCAACGAAACCCAAAGGACCAGCAGCTGGCCGAATTCATAGAGAAAGAGAGACTTTTTATGATGAACTATTTTTTCCAAAAGCATCCCCAAAGTGGACCTGATCGAGCTCCGACGATTCGACAATTAATGAGATTGACTTCATTATGACGACCAGATGACATCTGCTTGGTGATATCGCTATGATTGCAAGGATGAAAACTGGTAGCGATCACCGAATGGTGAGAGGCACAGTGTATCTAAACGTGAAGTTGAAGAGGTCACATCTATTTAAGTCAACTCTCCGTCCCCCTCGTGCTCTAAAACAAAGCAAAGAAAACTTTCAGCTCGAGATCAAAATCGTTTTCAGTGGCTAGAAGACTGCAATGAAGTGGACGATATGAATGACAAGCTTGTGGAAACTGTCCATACGGTCGGTGTTATGTTCTGTAAGACCCGTCGCAGAGAAACACAAAAACTCCGATCACACTTTTGATCTTATGGCTGTTAGACGTGAATGAAGCTGCAGTCTTCAGCAGATTTGACAGTATACAGGCAACTGAACAGACAGATTTACAAATGCATGCGCCAGGACTTCGCAACTTCAATACAGCTCGTATTGAAGAAGCGATTGAGCGGAACCAGGGCTCCAAAGTCTTTGTCAGAGATCTGTCTGCCAGAAAAAGCCTACTGTCGAAGCTGAAGACCGAATGTGGCACCATCGTTTCCAGGACACCTGAAAGAGACAGATTGAGAGGTTCTACGGGTAGCTGTATACGTCATTGTTGGATACACATGCGAGTGTGAGTAACGACCCAATACCAAGTCTTATCCGACACTATTCCGATGGTATCCTAGACGTCTGTCTGAGCGAGATTAGACCTCTTCAGCACCTTAAAAACGGCAAGCCCCCGGGTTAGGATGGAATTACAGCAGAGCTTCTGTGAAAGCAGGTGGAAAACCGATACTTAAAGTCCTTCAGAAGCTTTTCTATTCCGTCCTCCGTGGTGGCACTACAAGGCGGTTTCCGAAAAAGCTTTAGCAGCACTAGACCATATACTTGCCCTTCGGAAAATTCTACAGAACTCCGAAGAGTACAATCTGCCACTTTGTCTTACGTATGTGGACTATAAGAATATGATTTGTCGAAATGTAGTACAAAAATAAGACTATTGCTATGAATTTAAATCAAATAAAAAAGAATTATTAATAACTATTAACATTTCATAGCTGTTGTTGAAAAATAATCAAGTTTAAAAGTATTTAAAGTGATTTTTTCTCTTCGAAGTCACTCTATAGCACCTTTAATGTGGCCATATAATACTTAAAAAGATCAGAGTAGGGAAAAAGCAATAGCTAAACTCATAAGAGTACTTTATTTATGATATGTTATGTATAAAAACAAGCCTTCAATTAATGAATTAATACATCAAAATAATCAAAATACACTAAAGGATAGGATTTTATTTATTTGTTTAATACAGCAACAGCTTAAACATGTTGCGTTACATTATGGAATAGGGTTATTTTACTTTAGTACTTGCAACACGGTATATGATATATGTACGCTTTTCCTCCGTATTTGTGTTTTATCGTATTTTACTTTTATTTAATAAGTGCCGTAGCCTCACGCGAGTGCTCCACTAATTATAAACGGTGTAACACGTTAGTTTAATTATTTTAATATAATTATGTTACAAAAAATATTTACAAATAATAATTTCAAAGCAAATAAAACTGCTGTCCTCGGTTTTCTTTTTAGTTAAACCGACTGCCAAAATCAACTTTTTTAAATCTTCATAACTTTTGTCCACTACTGCGTAGCTACATGCACTTTTCTAATTCTTTATATAGAAGATCTGTACTTTCAAATGACATAGATTTCATCTCTGTACAGTCTGGGGCACAGGTTCATACAATTTTTGGCCATCTCCTTTGGGCGGTGCTGCAGTTCTTTCAGCGGTGGCAAGTTGACTGTCGGTATATCAAAGTGCTGAAGTATTTGTACAGTAAGGCTACGATTGCTATCCGAGTACAGAACCAGAGTACGAAACCATTTTCAACCAACCAACAACCAACCAACCACGAGAAATACAATTCTCTCGTGGTTGGTTGGTTGTTGGAGACAGGGTGACGTAATATCCTCTAAACTCTTCATCGCTGCATTGGAAGACGTTTTCAAGCTACTGGACTGGAAAGGATACGGTATTAACGTCAACGGCGAGTACATCACTCACCTTCGATTTGCCGACTATATAATCCTTATGGCAAAATCGCTGGAGGACCTAAGCTAAGCACTATGCTCAATGACCTCAACAATGTTTCCCAACGGATAGGTATTAAGATGAAAATGGACAAAATAAAAGTCATGTGTAATTGTAATGCCGGCAGTTGTTGAACACTAAGTTTGAAGTTGTTGACGAGTATGTTTACCTGGGACAAATAGTCCGACTAGTTAAGTCTAACTTCGACCGAGAGGTAAATCGACGGATTCAACTCGGCTGGGCAGCGTTCGGGAGATTACGACACATCTTCTCGTCAGGCATACCTGAAAACACCTAAACTAGATTGTAAAAACAGTGCGTGTTGCCAGTGATGACCTATGGATCTGAGACGTGGTCCTTCACTGCTGACCGTATGATAAAGCTTAAGGTAGCTCGGCAAGCTATGGAGAGGGCTATGTTTAGGGTTTCTCTACGTGAAAAACTTAGGAATGAGGGTATCCGCAGTAGAACTAGAGTGACCGACGTAGCCGAATGGATTAGTAAGCCGAAGAAGTGGCAATGGGCCAGCCAAATAGCTCGAAGAACCTACAACCGATCGGGAAGACTGGTTCTCGAGTGGCAGCCTCGTACCGGCAGGTGAAGCATCGGGCGTCCCCCCACTAGATGGAGTGACGATCTGGTAAGACATGCAGGAAGTCGATGGATGCAGGTGGCTCAGGACCGTGCTTTGTGGTATTCCTTGGGGGAGGCCTATGTTCAGCAGTGGACTTGTGAAGGGCTGTAATGATAATCATGAGCATGACAAACGCGCACAAGGCAGTAGGAACAGTACACTTAGGAATATCCATCCTCCATCATTAGATAATATCGATAATTCAGAACCAAAAATCCAGGAGCGTTATCTATCGCTCCTGAGTTCTAATATATAACAATACCTCGTTACCAGTAAAAATTATCTCCGCCTCTCATCACTGGTAATTCGAAACGCGGCAGTATTTTCCTGTTATTTTGCTTTGATAGAATGTGTGAGCGTAATCTTACTCCGGTCGAGCCGATACATTTGTACTGGAGATCAAAATACGCAGAATGTATCATACTGGTGTACTTATGGCTTAAAATTCTTCTAAAAAAATTAATCAAAATTATTATCACCTGTCCTTCGTGATATTATGTAGTATGTTGAAACCATGGTCGTGGTTGCTAACCTCATAGAATTTAGATATCGTTGTACAATGAACAATTAGGATACCTGACATTCTAGTGCTAAGTAAATTTACTGAGCTCTGAGAGGATTATTAGTCTAAACCAACTTCAATTTTGTACCCTTGACTTACCTTGTTTATTTTGTGATTAATTACCTTCAGTAAATTTATTTATTCATTTGTGTGTGAGTACTTATTTTAATAATGCTCAGTGTAATAAAAATTGACTTACAAGATATATACGTCTCACTGCTGGGCAAATTTAAGTAACAGCTTGTATTAAATAAATGATTTTTAAATTAAGGAAGTGTATTCTGCACTGCCCCAATGCGTGTTACCGAACTTGACACGTCTCAAATTTTCATCGTTTCTAAGACATGCGGGTTTTTTCACGACGTTTTCTTTCATTGTCGAGCACGTGGTAAATGGATACTTTAAATCACAGTGTAATGCAAAGAATGAAATTGTACGTTATAATATTATATTACAAACATGATACCTTGTAAGGCCGCAGCAAATATCCTATAGCTAATAATAATATATCAATATTTTTTATCGGTGTCAGAGAGTTTCTTAACTTCAATTGTAACAATTTGCAACAGAGGATATTATAATAAGCTAGCGTTGGCAGCTGTATCATCAAAGAACAATATATTATGTGGCTATTAACCTGTCTATCAAACATGACAATTGACGAAATATCATAAGCTGAAGGTAATCACTAGAATGTCGTTAGAAGTTACATTGAAAACATCATTCACTACTTTCCCAACCATTTGGATTTTTTCTCAAAATTATATGGGACCGCCATTGAATATTTATACTTATTTAATAAAAAGATACATCAGATGTGGTTTCGCTACAGTTCAGTGAGTGTTGACGTGATCGAAATTTACACATTTTTGTTGAAAATTAGTATATTGTTGTGTATGTCAATTATCTGCACCAAGAAACCTCCTTTTTGAAAGTAATTTCAAAATAAAAGATTGATTACATCGATTATGTGAAAATTTATTTGCTAAGATCCGCGTGCAAAAATAAATAAAACCGGCCAAGTGCATGCCACGCACTAGGCCGGTTTTATTTACTTTAGGTTCCCTGGTTTCCCGTAAATATCAGATTTGTTCTGAAAACTGAATTATCTGGTTATTTTTTAAATAAGTTACATTGCAAAACACCGCACCGATGCGCTGTAAATTAACTCAAAAGATTACTACTTGAAACGTCACTTCACGCCTGCTACGTATTTTATATACAAATATTTTCCTTTATATGATTAAGGGCGACAAACGAGCACACAGTCTATCTCATGGTGTGGCCCATGGACTTTTACAACTATCCTCGATTATTAACCATAATGCAAATGCATTGTCATCCGTGAGCCTTAAGATGGAATGCCTCGTTACCAGTAAATAGGGCCTCCGGTTCCTCACACTCCCAATATGAAACACAGCATCGTTTAGCTGCTATTTTTCACTTTTGTATTCTGTGAGGGCGTGGTCTTGCTTGAACCGACTCATTCGTGCTACAACCATATTATAGCTACAGATATATAGCTACAACATGGTTCTATTACAATGTACCTATTGTACGTAATAGAAGCCTTTAAATAATAAAATAACTTTAAATTCCTTAAATGGTTAACGGTAGATTATGAGCTCTGTTTAGTGGTATTTTATATTGTGTTTACAAATGAAAATATGCATTTATGTCATAAATTGAAAACGATCCGGTATTTAAAAGAATTATTCTTATAACTTTTTCTGGCGCTCCACCAGCCACTACGTTCACACGCACTGTTCACAGCTCTTACAGTAACCTTAAATTAGTGGTGATGGTATTATTTTGAAACGAAAGTTTTAACTAAAGCACAAACTATGGTAATCCATTTACGCTAGTAGTTAATTTTTTGATTTATTAATTATTATTCATTTTTAATTATCTTCTTTCGAAAATGTATACTTTGAGAACTTTTTAATTTAAATAAGAAGTAAAATATTTCCATCAGATTAATTGATTATCTAATGGATATGATTTAGTGAGTAACATATATTGAATAAAACTAAATTTACGGATTTTATCGCGTTTATTTCATTACTTTTACTTATTTTTAATTCCCGACGTTTAAGAAAATAAATCCCGTAAATTTAAGAAATTATGAGTAACGTATACTTTCCTTAACAAAAAATGGTTTTGTTTTATGTCATTTCGATGGGACGCTGATGGAATAAAATCTGTACTCTCATTTTTACTATAATCATTATCTTCGACTTATTATGTACAAATGAGCTCAAAACAATTTGAATTTGTAAGTTATTACTTATTAAGGCAATTTGACAATTATCTTCTAAAAAGTACATAAAGCCAGATAAAAGATTGTAATTTCAGAACAGCTGTTTTACATTCAGCCCACTTCCACTAAGTGGTTTACTTAAACGTTCGAAAGGCGTGCGAATCTTCCGCTATTGAACTTGTGACCTTACGACGCAATTTCACTCTCAACGTCGGACTTAAGAAGCAGTCACTCGTTAAGTATTTTTAATTATTATGAGTAACACACGAGTTGCTAGTTGCAAGAGAATGTGAGAAAGTAAATATATATATGGATACCGTTATCGTCACTGCCTATTAAAGTCCACTGCTAAACATAGGCCTCCCTCATATGTGCCATAGTTGCCACGCTTGCAAATCGCATTAGCAACCGCAGCTTTTTTATTTTTAGTCATTATTAGGAAGACGCTGGTGCTGATTTTCTAAATTGTTTCCCTCTGTCGCCTCTTACGAGACCCACGGAATGATATGGGTCGGATGTTCTTATACCGCCGCTAAACGGTGTATTAATACGCATAGATTTACTCAAATATTTTATCTTTAGTATAAAATCAATTGCTGTAAGTTAGTCTTGCAAAAACTCGACCTCTGATGATGAGATGGCTCGACCGATTTTGATGATTTTTTGTGTGGATGGTTCAAAACTCAGTCGCATACAGTAGGTGGCGCTGCTGTCGAGATCCAGAAATCACCCGTGCAAAGCTGGGGTGTATCCCTAGTAATATATAGATAAACTAAATACAGATGTAAAGTTCATAACATGAACACATAAAGAAGAAAACGAAACAGGAACGACGGACGCTATGGGTTGCTTACATTGTGCATATTATCTACTTAGTTATTTAATATACATACATTAAAAAGAAAACGTCCTTTTTTGCATATTATCTTATAACCATCCCATATAGTTTGATGATTTATTCTAACCACCCCCCTTACTAGGCTATCTCTATTAATTGCCTCGAAAGCTCATGTTCAGACACCTCTGAGTATGACCTCTATGTAGAAAGCCTCATTAACAGTAAAAAGAGTTTCCGGTTCTCTACTGTCACCATAATATGAAACGACCAGCACAAGGTTCTTTTTTACGCTTGCATTCTGTGAGAACGTGACTCGTCGTCGGCCAAGCCCACTAATGTGAGCTGCAACCAAAGTACAGCGAATTCTCAACTTAAAGAGGAATATCTTATATAGTCTTAAAATAATCGTTGACAAATATGTATGTGCAATACTTAATATACCCGTGTTTATAGATTAATTAAGAAGTCAGAATGACATCCAACCCCTAAATCCCCTATGGTTATGGGTGCTGCAAAGCATTCCAAACGTAGGAAATCATAGCAATAATACAGCATTTCAACAAACTTTCGGTGCTATAAACATTACCTTGGTCCCTTTCATATCTAAAGTATGGGATACAATGGAAATTTTGCGGCGGGATGTGCCCGAACCTCATTCAGCAAAACACAGAACACTCGCAAATAATGTCAGGCCCTTCGTATCCGTACCTGGCTTAACGAACTTAGTCCAATTACTGTCCGCTTTCACACCTTAACATCCAAGTTCAAAGCTTTAGACACTGATAAAGGAAGATAGCTCGTTTTAACTCTCGAAATAGTAGAGGCTGCCCTATTGTTTTCCTACAGGAAAATGTGTGATAAAAGTTTGAATCCAGTTTTACAGTAGTTGATTTATAAAGTTAGGCTAATTAATGTTTGCCGAAAACTTTAAAAAGTTCATTACTATTTATTGTCTTTGGTTTTTGTCAACCATATTTATTCTACTGCTGTGAAATTAGGCCTTTTCAAGAGTATAGTACAGACACAACCGACAGGGAGGTTGAATAGACCCTTGCATCTCTAGGATTAGTGTTAAAGTTTTGAATGGAATTTGTTACCACCGGAGCACACAGCAGCATCAGGCTCCTATTTCAAGCTGGCATTCGGTGAGAGCGTGGTCGAGCCGATCCATTTATAGTATAACTATAATATAGCTGCAGCGTGGCACTGCCACGTACACATTTTACATTATTATTATTACATGTTCGCTTATAGAAAGCTTAATTTAACATAATGGGAATGTATTCGCGGCTGTAAATCGCGGCTTTTTCATTCTTTCTAATGGTTCTTATGGCCCAATTTTTCATTCTTTCTAATGGTTCTTATGGCCCAATTTTTCATTCTTTCTAATGGTTCTTATGGCCCAATTTTTCATTCTTTCTAATGGTTCTTATGGCCCAATTTTTCATATGCCTAGTTACCACTGACCTCTAAATATACAAGTACGCTGGACTAGCTATAAGCCGTGAGAGGTTGAAGCAATTAGATTTGCGCCATTTTGGTGCTGACAGCAGAAGTGAACGTCCACGGAACTAATAATGAGGATAAGACAGTGTGACAAAATATATTAATAAAAATTCTATACTCTAAATAAATATAATGGACTCTATGGATAGATGCCCTCTACTCATAACGTCCATAATATTTATGTATCATATTAATTTAATGCCATTATCATTCATCATCATTAAATTCCTTCACAAGTCCACTGCAGAACACAGGCTTCCCCCATCCATCAACTTCCTGAATGTCTTACCAGGTTGTCACTCAATCTAGTGGGGGGACGTCCCACACTTCACCTGCGGGACCTCGAGAACCGTTCTTCCCCATCGATTATCGGTTCTTCGAGCTATATGGCCGGTCCTTTGCCACGTCAGCTTGCTAATCCGTTGGGCGATGTCGGTCACTCTGGTTCTACTGCGGATATCCTCATTCCTATGTTTATCGCGCGGAAAAACCCTCTTCATAGCTCGCTGAGCGACTTCGAGCTTCCTCATACGGCCAACAGTAAAGGACCACGTCTCAGATCCATAGGTCATCGCAGGCAACACGCACTGGTTGTACAGTCTAGTGTTGAGGTATGCCTGACGAGAATATGTGTTGTAATCTCCCGAACGCTCCTCAGCCGAGTAAAATCCGTCGATTGACCTTTCGGTCGAAGTCGAACATAACTAGTCGGACTATTTGTTATTTGGCTATGGCTCTTGAGTTTGGGGGAAAATGAGAAGAGAATAAATAAATAAAACATTCGAAATAATAATCTAATATTTTTATACTTACTAGTACTGGTACTACCAGAAAATATTGTCGGTAAACTGCACTTTTTCAAAGTGGTGCAGTTCTCATGTCTAATAAAACAGTCGTCTGTGAAATGTTTTGAACAAAGATGATCATTTGGTTTTGAAAGCCAGTTCACCAATATTTATGCTTTTAAGTCATAATTTTAGTCTAGGTTCAGTTACAAACCTGTTAATTAATAAAAATTTCATAATTATCTGTTGTTGGCGACTTTGTTTGTTAACAAATATGGGTAGGAAAGACCATCGATAAGTATTATAGACAAGGAACTCGACAACCCTATTCAATTTTATTGTGTATCAAAACTCTGCTGTAGCCTTGCTTTTGTAGTAAACAAATGCGTTTTTTTAAAATTATTTTGCGTTGTTATCAGGAAGATGCTGCTGTTATCTCCTGCTTCCTTTAACTCTATCGCTCTTACAACACGCACGAGACCACACAGGGTAGTAGTTATTTCCAGACCGCTTCACTATCACTTATGGTATTATAGTGATAAGATCAAAATTAAAGTGAAGGATGAAGAATAATGACAAATTACAACACAGTTTTTTTTTCATTTATTCATTTTTAATTAATAATAAAACTTATTCTAGTCATAAGAATCGATCTGAATACTTAAACTTCTCGAGACTGTGGCTAACATTTAAAGCTATATATAGTACCTACAATTACATAAAACCGAATGTAATATTATAACTTACAATTATCAGTTACACAAAGTGATTGTAAGCAGTTTCTCATAAACATAATTCGTGCAACTCTTCAAATAAAGTCAAGAGGCACTGGCCACTTTCATTTTTCGAGGTGTTCCGTCAGTTTTTAATTATTAAGGATCAAATTACATATATTTGCCTGAAGTGACGTATATTAATATATTATAGTGTACGAGTGACAACCCTAACGAGGAATACAATTTAATAGAATTACGAATTACTTAATAAAATTAATGCTTGAAGCAAATTACTTTATTTGACATGTAATGGAACTTAATACAGTTGTAATAAATTAAGGAGCAATTATTTTTCTTAAATAACCAAATGGATAATAAGAGATACATGTGTTTTAAAATTGCTATCATTATCATCGGTTCGTAAACAGTTCATATGGAACGACAACTCGCCTTACGCTTGTAGTCCCAAGTGAGTAAGCAGAGTCCATAGAACAGCGAGCTACTCTGATCACAATTAACCAAAAATATACGTATATAGTTTGTGATGCAAAATTGTAAAGGAAGTCGTAGGTTAACTATTGATTGATTTTGTACCCCTCGGCTACAAAATCACAAACCCAATATTCCTGCGGTCGACTTTTACGATATGCTTGCCAAGTAACACTGTTGGCACATTCATTTTTATAAGTCACATAAACATGGGACCTTTAAATTCCAGACTAACATGGGCTCACTCGAATATAATTCTGCTGTCCATAAGCATTCTATGATGTTTTGATTAAGCGTTCGTAAAAAGATGTATTTTTCTTAAAGTGACCCTGATCAGCATGTTGCTGTCAAAGGTTATAACGTCCTCAAATGCGAGTAACTGTTTCGTATACAGTGCGCGACATGTTAAATATGGTAATACTTCTAAATTATCATAGTATGTATTCAACTTGCAATGTGGCATATTTTGAGCAAAATTTACTTGAATGGAATGTTTTAATTCGTCATCAAAATCAATGAGGACTTCCTAATCCATATCTTACGTGCATATTTCATCTGTGTTATGCATATTTAATGCATATTAAAGCTGTCATGTGTTATCGTAACTTGGTAACAACACACAGGATGGCGTGGCATCGAACAAGCATATATTTCTACTTTTATGCATAATTATTTTCACCAAACGTTACCACTCTGTTAGAGACTTATTAAATTATGCCACTATAAGTTAACGAACGAGTTCGGTCGGTAGAGTTCGCCATTTAGCAGAGTGCACCGCATGTAGGCGAGAGTGGCCTTTAGAGAACAATAAGTTATATATACCCCTAACACCGAAATGAATACCTACATAAATAGTTCTAAAGGTCGTTGTGAGTTATCCAAAGCAAAAAAGTAATCAAAATATTTAAAAAAAAAAACAATTTAAAAATTTACACAAAATAATTTCATTATTTGTACTTTTTTTTTTTTTTTTTTTTTATGAAAAAAAAAAAACAAACCCTTTATAAAAATAATAAAAATATCTTTTTTACAGAATTATTTTTTTACTAAAAAAAATAATTTTTTTTTTGTCCTTTTTTATTTATTTTCTTTTAAATTGTTTTTTTTTTTTTTTACTTATTACATTATACTACTCAAAACATTTTTTTCGATTAAATTAATTTTACAGAGGAAACTAGTGGTGACCACTGACTTCCTCCAATTTGTGAGAGAGTTATGAAACAGTAAGTCTATCACGCTGCTAACGCACTGGGCGTTAGGCCAGACTTCACATGTCTTCGAATATTACTCACGCATATAAATTTCCACACGATGTTGATCTTCATCATCGAGCACGCGATTAATCGGCATTTAAATTGAATGATGAACCGATGAATTTTTTATTGCATTTTTTTATTTCCTATAAAAAATTCATCGGTGCCGATGCCGGCGTGATCGAACTCGAGTGCGAGCGCGGACAATAAAATTTACGACGAGCTTTTAGCCCCTGAGCTACCATGGCTCATATATACTCTTCAAATCTTTAGGATTTACTTTATTCAAGCAATAATCTATAAAATCTTGCAATGACCGACTTCGACCTTCGACGTTGCTCGCAGTATTGTGTCGTAAAAATTATTATCATCCGCAATTAAACCAGCCAATACGGATTTTCTAGAGATTTAGGTATGTTTACGTAGAAGTATGTTTTACTAGCGTCTAAAAATCAAGAATCCAACCTTTTGTCGCATGAAATCGTATCTAACCATCATATTGAACACATAAATGATATAAAAAGCACATTGTCAGAAAAATAAATGCTTGTTGAACTTACTTTTTTATTGTCGTTTGACATAAAAATTAACATTAAAAATTAAAATAATTTTTTTTATAGGATAGGGTGACAAACGAGCACACAGTCCACCTGATGGTAAGTGGTTGCTGCGGTCCATAGACATCCACATCTATCCTCGATTACAAATCATAATGCAGATGCGTTGTCACCCGTGAGGACGAAGACGGAATGCCTCGTTTCGAGTAAAAAGGGTCTCCGGTTCTCTACACTCGCCATACGAAACACAGCAGCATTAAGCTACTATTTCACGGTGGTATTCTGTGAGAGCGTGGCCGGTCGAGCCGACCCGTTCGTGCTACAACTATACTACTAATATAACTGCAGCATGGCTCTACCACGTATAAAATTAACATGAGATTTTGATTTACCAAAAGTTTTAATGAAAATTGGTTGACTAAACACCGGCCGTTGGCTCTGTTGTCAACTTTAGCCCTACTGTGCTGCCTACTGTTATTTAATACTCTGCTAGATAAGTTAAATTACATTTCTAAAGTATCCTACCGTACTTACACTTTCAGATATTATCAATTTGTCTTTTTCCCGATTCCAATTCAGTTTCCCATAATCCAAAGATAAAAAGTTAAAGTATAATTTCATATGTACAATCGCTTTCTTCAAATTTCCAGCCCGAAATAAAACAATGACGTATCAGGTATCGCTGTGTAGAGTCGGGTCACGTACCTGGGCGCGAGCTGGGCGCCGATTGCGCGGCTTTACTTCGTCAGCGTCGGATCAAACGCCGAAGATAAATGTCGATAGGTACTTAGAAATCCCCGACGAGATTTTAAACGGTCGTGGATGGAGATGAATACGTAAAATGCTCTTTTTATTTATAGAGAAATATGTATTTTCCGTGGCATACAGATAATTCGATTATCCAGATAAATTGTGATGACACTATGAATTGATTTTTCATTTAGGGAATGTTAAATGTTAGGCCAAACTTTACATATAATATATTTATTAAATTTCACCGAAGAGGATTACATATTTTTGTTGTACATATTATGTATTTTTTCTATCGTTTGTCAGAAGACCCATAACATTAACAATAATTAATACTTTCAGGCAGAAATTTCGCCATACTTCAGTGTGCGAAAATCAATCTGCAAAAGCACTACGTCAATCATAAAATTTATATAAACTCTGATAGTCAAGCAGCACTGCTGGCACTGAGGCCAAACTTAGTGAACTCGAAGCTAGTTGGGGACCGCGTGAACCGTCTAAACGCCCTGGGATGTAACAACAGGGTCGTCTTAAGATGGGTTCCGGGTCACGCGGGTATTGTAGGCAATGAACTTGCCGACGAACTCGCACGGCAGGGCTCCAATAGCATACAATTTGGACCTAAACTATTTTGTGGAATCTCAAAAAGCCTAGCCCGATTGATCCATTAAATTCTTTATCACAATAAATCACTTAAGATCTGGTCTGACATACCAGGCTTAAACTATTCTAAAACCTTAATCTGGGCTTTTGATCGTTAATTCGCTTGAGAAGCTCTGGGATTAAGTAAAAATAAATTGCGTATTCTGGCAAGAGCCCTAACTGGACACCGTTGTCTTAAAAAGCACATGTCCATCTTGGGACTGAGCAACTCAAGGATGTGCCGGTTCTGTTTCCTGACGGAAGAAACGCTTCTGCACATCCTAACTTATTGCGGACCCTTAATGCGCAAACGTAACACTCATCTAGGGAACTATTTATTCCGCCCAGAAGAAGTGAAATTGATCACAGCTAAGCAACTCATTATATTAATTGAATACATAGGGCTTAGCCGTGAAGTCTGGCCTGAATGCTCGCACATAATTAAAAAAATAATACTTAATTTTATTGTATCATGCAAGCAGTTATAAACATAAATAATAACTAATCATTAAATAAAAATTAAAAGGTGAATATAAATTTTAATTTAAATCCATTCGGTGAACGCAAATAAAACATAATATTATCAAGTCCTTTCCATCCAGCCCTTTACAAGTGGACTTGTAAAGAGCTAGGCTGTAATGGTAATCACCATGATGATCATAAATGTAACATGTGCTTGTTTTGTATCAATTACCATTTTCAATTATAATCAAAATACTTAATTTTAGTTACATTAACCAGAGATGTCTATCATCCCATATAGTAAAATAAATATAAAACTAAAAACATCACGAACGGAATACGTGTAAAATAGAAATTAGGCGCCATCTTTAAATAACTGTGCTCTGGCCATGCAAACGCCCTCAAAACAATGTGTTTTTGGCGTACGACGTCAGTTCCCAACAACTCTACCAACTAATGACGTTCATGTAAAGTATAATTAATTATTAGGCGTAGCACCCGTAAGCCTTATTTTTATCTACACAACGAATATTTTACGGTGAACAGTTCTGATTTAATGTAAACTATGCCTCCCACTCTAACGCTAGCGTGTAAACATGATATACTTACTCCATTGTAAGCACGCAAACAAAGTCTCGTCACCGACATACTGTATGCACTGTGTTGAATTTTCTAGTATGATATACAACATAATAAAGCTAAATTCAATATTTTCAGTCAAGTAACCAAAATATAAATTTAATTTAGCAGAAGTATTACAAACAATACTAATAATGTAACTAGTCTGGCCATAATAATGTTACAATTTAATAAATTTTATTTTTTATTTTTGATAAAATATTTTTCTATATTAATTTATGTACCTTCGGTCGATTTTCCGCGGTTACTCATATTGTTTTCCACCGTGATTGTAAATTACGTTAACTATGGGTTGTTTAAGAAAATAGATATTGCTTTGCACATTATTGGGTAAGTAATTTTAACTCCGCCTCAAAATCTGGGCATATGCTGTATATTTGCTTATCGCATCATCCACAGGTGTACAATTCCTCCGTCAAAGACTATAAAAGATATGGGCGACCCCGTTGTATTTGAACCAGACTTATAGGATTAAGATCATATAGGATTTCGTGGAATTCAGGGTATGGACGCTGTCAAAGCCTGATTTCGACAAAATCCTTTAAGGAACTAAAAAAATTATCGCGTGAAACAAAGATTCCTGCAAGGACCATGTTGTAGCTAGTTTGTGGGTGTTATGTTTATGTATGAGTATAGTAATGCCCTAACTCAGTTCTGGCAGTTTAAGAAAGTAGACTGATATAAAGGACCCAGAAATGTGCTCTTTACGGATTTAAAAGAAAATACGATAATATAGAGCATTTTAATAAGCGTAGTGCCTGGCAACTAGGTATGCCTAGTAATTAATGGTAAGAATAGTTCGACGAGGTCATCATCAATCATTTTTAGTGCGTGTATAAACAACCAAATCCTGACTCAAGAACAATGTTTCGAGACTTCATAAGAGTTTAAGACTGGTACTCGTTCAATTCAAATCTGAACTCGGACTACAAATTGTGGTCAGTTAGTAAAGAACACGAAACATAGAAGTTTTTAGAGCATGCGGTGACTAAATACTCTATGGAGATAGTGCGTCATTCGATAGATTTGTGTCCAAAAAAAAAAGGCCAGTATCAAACCCAAAAGCGGTTACATTGAACAAAATTGTTTTTTATAGAATCAGGCCGTTACTTTGCGGAAAATGGAAATCCATTACATTAAAAATTATAAAAATTAATAAGCTAAGATCCGCGCAAGGGCGAGAGGGATGTGGATTAGGCGGATCTTTTGCTAATTAATTTTCAAAATTTTGAAATTTGTTTTCAATAAATTGCTTAAGCTTCGATAAATATACACATAAGTTTTATTATTATTACACTGTTTGTTAAAAAATAATTAAAAAACATATTTTAGTGTGTATTAGAACTTACGGCCATATTAGATGTATCTTTATAAATATTACTTAGTTCTTAAATCATGCTGAAACAGAAAGGCAAGATCATGATCAGTCATGAATACCTCCCCTTGAAACTTTCCACCTTTGTTCAAGATCCCTGTACTGAATATAATATAAACAACTACAGTTTAAAACCTTACAGTTGTGAAATGCCTTTGATGTCCGGTAATGCCGCCCGCGTAGGTATTTACGTGGTAGCGGGTATGCTAGGGTTGTCATGAAAATATGAATAAAATGATTTTGGATATTATAATACTCATTATCATTTATTGACATTATATACATACTACGAATAAAAAACACATTTACAAGTTGTGTACCAAATATTTTCGTGATATTTTTTTATAGATGTTTTCGGATAAACAATTTTATCAACACAAATGCTGGAAACATAGGCATGGTCATCAATTGACTTCAATTTTACTTAGTACTCATATACTATAACAGTAATTCACCATTCTAGATATTATATTTATCGAAATCGGCACTTAAAATCAGTTAAATAAGTACTATAAAACACGCTCGCGACAACCGCATGTATTGTCTGTCAGACAGTGAAGTGCGATAACCTAAGGTTGGCCCGCCCCTGCTCTGCTGTACCCCCACCATTGCTCTGCACAAGTACATTCGTTTACACCTGTAAGGTCTTTAAACTGTGCTAATACAATTTAATTGAACGTACATTGCAATCCAAAAGGTGTAAAGTGCATTATAAATAAGTATATAAACGATACAACTATAAAGCATATTATAATCTGGTGTCCCGTAGTAAGACGGCCGCCTCGTATGACGGTAGACCACTATCTTGTAGCTCTGTACTCTGACAGCGTGGGCAGGGTTCTGTTACCACCTCCTAAAACAGGAAAAAAATATTCTTTAAGATAATATATGTTAGGTCTTCTTCCTCATCTTCAGCCCGTAGAATTTCAATGCTGTTCATGGGCCTCTCCTGTGTAGAGATCGTTATGAAACGATTACATTGCCATCTTTTGGAGGTCGTTGTATTTATATAGAATTTCGGGTAATCGCATCTTACGACACCCACGGGACGAAGGGTGATATAATTTTTTTATAGGATAAGGGTGACAAACGAGCACAGTCCGTCAACCTGTAGTTACTCTGGCCTATAGACATCTAAATCTATCCTCGACCACGAGTCTAAATGCAGTTGCGTTGTCACCCATGAGGACTAGGTTGGAATGCCACATTTCCAGAGACCCTTTTCACTAGAAACGAGGCATTCCATCTTAGTCCTCACGAGTGACAACGCATCTGCATTTTAATTTGTAATCGAGGATAGATGTAGACGTTTATGGCCCGCTGCAACCACTTACCGTCAGGTGGACTGTGTGCTCGTTTATCATCCTATCCTATAAAAAAGGGGTCTACAGATCTCTGCACTGACCATACGAAACACAGCAGCATTAAGCTGCTATTTTACGCTGGTATTATATTAGAGCGTATTACCCGGTATTACCCGGTCAAGCAGACCCATTCGTCCTACAACTATATACTACCAATATAGCTGCAACATGGCTCTATCACTTAAAATATTCTCAATGGTATATCCTCTTACAACGCCACCATACGGCTAAATAAAGTATAGGTTAATTCCAACAAGCTGTAGCTAGTCTGCTTATATGTATGTAACTATTGTAACCCAGTGCTGGACTATATCCCACCTGATGGTAAGTGGTGATGCACCCAAAAGGCAAACTTAGTTTAACAAAAGCATATATTCACTCTTGCTTTGAAGACACCCGCATTGTAATCAGATGGGAAGTCAGATGATATATCTATAACGTTTTCTTTAATTGTCGTTTCGTGTCATCGTTGTGTGTTACGTGACATAATGAAGTCCGTAGTCTCTGGCTACCTCAGACCTTATATCTCATTTGTGTTGTGTGATTTATTTACCTGCAGCGTTTGGCAGGGCTTATGGCCCGAGGCACCATCGACGACAGATTCGTAGGCCGGCGGCGGGCCAGGGAGTTCTTCCTGCACCTGTTGAAAATTAGGATGTAACTAAATTTATACATTATACAGCTTAAGGGAGTTTTTTTTTACTTAAAGGTCGCTTTTTTAGCAGCTCCTCACAGTAAATTTTAACAGTCGACCTGGGTATTTTACATCGGGCTTAAATGAGATGGTATACGGAAAATAATTTTTAATCAGTAATCAATCTTTACCATATCGATAATGAGAACATTATGAAACTTTGATCCGGTTGAACAATAAAGAATCTCCTATCTACTATTTACAAACAAATATTCACCTTGATTGTTGATTTAAAAATGAAAATCGTTAACCTAATACATATTAAGTCTGTTGCTTTAACAAGAATTAAGGGCTTCAATTTTATAATGCCTTTATAACTTACTAGCTGGTTTGACAGACGTTGTTCGACCCATTTCGATAAAAGGTCTGACAAGTTTCATTCTGATTTAACCCCGGACTTTTTAGTATCAATATAAAATTTGTTCATAACTCGATCACAACTACAAAGCGTGGTTTTTCGACAGTGTCGGGCTTAAACTATGAAATAAGAATAAGTAATAAGAAATCTAACTTGAGAAGTCCCTTGGCCGTGGCGTCACAGACTTCGCACCATGTAACATAAAATTTTTGTTCGCATATTTCCACGGGACTTCTTTCTTACCACATATTTTAAATTAAACCTGAGAAAATTGTAAACTACTTTTTACAATACGGCTGTTTTGGTGAACTAAACCAACATACATGGTGAATATGAGTAATTCTGATCCATGATATATATATATATATATATATATATATAATATAGTACATATATAATTCTTCTGTCTCTCTCTTACTTCTCTTAAAATAAAATAGTAAAAAAATAATAATAATCTAACAAAATATGGTGGGACAAATATATTTAAACTATTAATTATTACTAAATGATGTAATGCACGTAAACAGCAGTCAAATTAGCTGCTGGGCAAATGTAGTCTACAACATTGCTGCAGATAGGGACAATTCACTCTGTCACCCATCATTTTAAGAATGCCATTGGGGCAATACGAGTAAGGAAATCGTTAATCAATATTCGCAAGTTATTTCACGATAATTAGTACATACTTATGTATAGAACAGTTCTAATTTTTGCTTATTTGTAACTTGATTTGAAATGTAATCTAGTTGTATTTCTGTATCTGATGTTGTATCTGTAACAAACATATTTGATGATTTTGAAATTAAAAATTTTCGTATAATCGTAATGTTCCCAAGTAAAAAACCCCTGTTTTATTGAATTAAGCAAATTCATAATGTCCGAGACTTCTTCCTTTTATTGAATCACAATTGACGTTCATTGGACCGGTGAGGATACGATAAAAGCATTATTGAATTTTTGCAATTTTATATTGAGTCTTAATCAATTACTTAGGGAGGGATATATCTTCCCTTCAGGTTTGGATAGAAGATCACTTTAATGAAAATAGATTTAATATTCCTCTTTGAGACGTTAACAATGCAAATTCCTTAGAAGGCGATACCAAAAATAATGTTCGATAATAATTAATCGTGATAATTACAGTGTTAGTGGTGGTGTAAGAATATCCGCTGCCCCATATATATCCCATGTTTAAGACGTCCTAATTTCAATAGAGAAGATGGATTTGTGCTGCCATCTGCTTGGGATCCTATCATCATCATCATCATTACAGCCCTTCACAAGTCCACTGCTGAACATAGGCCTCCCCCAAGTAACGCCACAAAGCACGGTCCTGAGCCACCTGCATCCATCGACTTCCTGCATGTCTTAACAGGTCGTCACTCCATCTAGTGGGGGGGGTGTCGCCCTACACTACGCCTACCGGTACGAGGCTGCTGCCACTCGAGAACCTTTCTTCCCATCGGTTATCGGTTCTTCGAGCTATATGGCCGGCCCATTGCCACTTCAGCTTACTAATCCGTTGGGCTATGTCGGTCACTCTGGTTTTACTGCGGATATCCTCATTTTGATGTCGGATATCCTCATTGGGATCCTATAATTAACAAAATTAAATCCAAACCCAAGTATACCACTGCAATACTTCAAGATACTGTAATCTCGTTCTGCGTAGATCGGACCAGAAAATAATATTCACAAACTGAAGGTAGCGGGGCTAACTATGACATTGGCACGTCAAACCTCTCAGTCCCCCCCCCCAGTGCCCATGGGTGCTATAAACCTGTAAAGCACCCGAAACATCGGGAATTAAAGATAAGTTAATTAAACGCGATGAAATTTAGTTTTTTAATTAATTGTTAATTAAATTAAAATTTAAGAAATCAATATATGAACCTGTAACGGTAACGGTAAAATTAATCGCTTGAGTTATTTTACGTTTACATCTAAAATCATACGTGTATAAAGTATAAAAATTATATTAGACGTACGTTATTTGTTTTATAACTTTAGAACTTTATAGTTATAAAAATATTAATATAATTTGCATACCGCATTGTTTTATTAATTCATTACAATTATAAACTAACTTCATACATAGAATATATTACCCGCTTAAATAAGATAATTCAAATTTATAGAAGTAAACATTTCCAAACAACGGATAAAGATCACAACTCTACTTTATACAATTATTGCCTGGATTCAAGTGTCAAAACACAAACAATAGAAGTCAAACTACAACTTAACCACGATATAATTATACGTGTACTGAAAATTGTCTTACCCTTTTTTAGTATTTACTGTAAAAAAGAGAAATAAAACTATTATATCTTTATTCTTAAATAACTGTGCCTTACATGTGCAAAATCATGTAGTATGTGCATTACCGTGGTATTATAAAGTGGACCCTTTTACTGGTAACGAATAAATAAAGAGTACATTTTAGCAATGACGTGGTTGCGCGAGAGAAAATCCATCACCCCATTTTACCCAGTAGGATTCCTAAAATGCAACTATTAGGAAAGCTAGAAAAATGTTATGCCTTTTAAATAATACTAGTTTTTACGGATTTTATCGCGTATATTTAACTTTTTAAATACCCGACGTTTCGAGCACTTTACAGCACCCATGGTCACGGGGGAGACTGAGATGTTCAACGTCTAGATGTCATAGTTAACCGCGGTAAATGTTATGCCTACCGACAGATAGCTGTATAACTATCTCGTTAAACCCAGTATAAAAATACCCAGTCTGGCAACTGGTAGCAGACGTCTGCTACTGCGATCGTCAATTCGCCTGTACGGCGCTGAGGTGCGTCCAGCGGTAGACTTATTAGTGGCCAGAAAATAAAAAGAAGAATAGCGAGTTTAACTAACAGTTTAACCAATATGCCATCTTAGAGTCACACCGTTACTGAAATTTGAATCTTAATCGAGAATGGATATTGTAACCACCAAATAGTAGGAACGTGCTCTAAATGTTTAGCGTATTTCACTTAAAAAAATAAGTACTTTGTCATATTTTTTGAGTGAAAAAGTAATATTTCAACGTCATTTTATATTCTATCACATTCAGTTTAACATTCACTAAGTTTAAGTACTATGTAAGTTAAAAAGACTTACATATTGAGGGAGTTCTATATAAACATTCCTAAAATTTGTATATACGCTTTTACGTGTTGTTGTTGTTTATACGTTGCAATTTATACTTATAATACATAAAAGTTATTGTTGTGTTCATAGTTTCTGGAGTTTCGAATAGTCTTGAATCTTGTTAAAATATGGTAGATTAAATGATGTCTTATAATTTTAACACTATCCTTTTTTCATTCCAGATGTACAAAAACCGAGAAAAATCGTAGCGAGGCCTAACCAAGATTTTAATTGTAATGGTAAGTAAAAGTTTAACTGCGGACAGGACACGACTTTCTCTTACAGCTGCCTCTCAGATTTATTCAATAGGTTTTCTAAAAAAATAG
The DNA here is from genome assembly GCA_907164705.1 of Parnassius apollo. Lineage (NCBI taxonomy): Eukaryota > Metazoa > Arthropoda > Insecta > Lepidoptera > Papilionidae > Parnassius > Parnassius apollo. Next base: position 5,294,739 of record CAJQZP010001207.1, on the reverse strand, counting down.
TTTTGAATTAGATGCTTTTAAAAGGAAATTCTCACTGAAATCATCTTGTCTTTGAACAAAGGGTCTATATAATAATAAATCGTTTGCTTGACCCCCGAATGCCCACAGCTCTCGTCTTATTTTATTATGGGAGATATATTACTGTATTGTAATTACTTTAAGTAGAATAAATGCTGTAGAAATGCGGTCTTTAAGGAGTATGCTAGGGTTGAATCTGAATGACAGGGTGAGAAATTGCATGATAAGAGATAAATGTGGTATGCAAGATGATGTTGTGACCAGGATTAAGAAAGGAATGCTTCGGTGGTTTGGTCATGTAGAAAGAATGAATGAGGAAAGAGTGTCAAAGCAAATTTATATGGCAGATGTGAACGGCCGAGTCGGGAAGGGACGCCCTAGAAAAAAGTTTATCGACCAAATTGGCGATATTTTGAAAAGGGGTCACGTTAGAAGTACCCTTAACCGACGAGCATGTATGCGTAGGTATATGGATGTAAAGGAGGCGAAAGAGGTATGTCAGGATCGTGCCAAATGGAAGTCCGTAGTCTCTGCCTACCCCTCTGGGTGACAGGCGTGAGTGTTTATGTTATATTTATGTAATTACTTTCTCGTGTGCCGAATGGAAGTCCGTTGTCTCTGTCTACTTCTCTGGGTGACTGGTGTGAATGTTTATGTTATGTTATATACTATCGATAGATTCTAAAACAGAACGACACTTTCCTATTTTTGTGTAGTCGCCTAATATAGATAAAGACTAATTTCATACATTACTCACTTATTAAATTTTACTAGGATTTGAACATCGGACAGTGCTGTACTTTGTTAAGCTCCGCCGGTAAATTACAATCATAGTGCATGAAATTGGCTTTATTTAATTTTGTTAATATATAACTTTTTATAATTAATATTTGACTATGAAAATATTTCCTTTTTTTATTAAACACCACAAAATGTATTTCCTTGGTGCCTCTCTTTACCACGTGATAGATAAATAAAGAGGCACATTAAGTTTCGAAGGCCACCGAAACAACAGACTGTAACGGATAGACTGAAATACGACGTTCCAACTGAACAATGAAGGAACATATTACCCCGTGGAAAATGTCAGTGTCAATTTGTTTACGAAATGTCAAGAGAAAGGTAAAGGCCACCGTAATTGCGTTAAATTTCATGGATATTAAAGAGTGGCGCTTCAGTGAATTGAACCTATGTCAGTGATTACTTTATGTTATGTAATGTATCCAATTTCACTTAATTGGCTGTACAAAAATCTTTTGGTAAATAAGAAGAATATAAACTTTACATTACTGATTTCCGTTTTAAGTCTTCGGAACTAACAAAAATATACCTGCATTGTTTTTAAAACAAAACAAACATCTTAATAATTGCCTAATATGCCGTGGTTTGAGGGTGATTTCAATCCAAAGGTGAAAAAAAGATTTCAAGGCTTCTGATAAAGAATGGTATAACCATCTCGTTTACGATTGCCAATTTGCCTGACAAGCATAGGTATGTCCAGCAATGGGCAGTGAGAGACAAGAACCATCCCCTTATTATCTGATGGCATCTTACCAAAACACAATAATATTTTTATTAATGAATGACCGTAGAAACCGTACAGTGCTTATACGTGAAAGTTACGATTACACGAACGTATCACTATTGCAATAATCGAGTTGAGTATTAGTATGCACGACACGAATCGATAGCCAATATCGAGCACTGTTCCGTCTCAAGAGGGCATTCGTGCCTAGTGTTAGCTCGTGTTAGCTTTTAAGAATCGTGCTAAGGTGATTTGTATTTATTAAATTTTTTTTAATATTTAAAAAAACATACAACTACACTAACAAGTAGGGAAGATTTACCATAATTGCCAAACTACTTAGTGATCGTAATACCATATTTCTTACACCGTTAACGTTGCTCTGTTGCAAAACCTATCTAAAAAAGTGGCTGGTGTCTAGTGACCAGCTATAAGTATAGGCTAATTGTATTTTAATCGTGTGGCGAATCCAAAAGTATTTAGTAGTAAGTAAGAACAGAGTTATAAAAATAAACTTTTATAAAAATATATCATAATATTTTTTTTTGCTTTACCTTTATTACGCAATACAGCAGTGCTTACACGGGCTTCTCTCCTTCTAAGAAGAGTTAGCCTTAATCAACACACTTAGCACGTAGATCTCCATTTGGCGAGATAGCGATCGAAGTCAACTTTAAGATCAAAAGAAAGGAAGAAGTCGTAAGGCTGTATGCATTACATAAAGGAAAGAAACTTAACTGCAAACTAAGCAACCCAACTGTCATTATGGTCAAGGAAATTACGAAAATCCTTGCGGCTTCAAGAGAAAAACTAGCAGTTCGATTGTATAACTTTGGTGGGAATCGTTGCAGGTTCACAGAATCTCACAGAATACCAGCGTAAAATAGTAGCTTAATGCTGCTGTGTTTCGTATGGTGAGTGTAGAGAACCAGAGAACCTTTTTACTGGAAACGAGGTATTCCATTTTAGTCCTCACGGATGACAACGCATTTGCATTTTGATTTGTAATCGAGGGTAGATGTAGATGTCTATGGGCCGCAGAAACCACTTACCACCAGGTGTGCTCGTTTGTCACCCTATCCTACACAAAAAGGTGGGAATCACCCGCGTTCTTCATTATAATAACATTGCAAGCTAAACTAATATGAAAATACATCGGCTCAGAATCGATACTGATGCTTTACTTACCACAAAACCTAACTTCAAATGTCAAATTAATCTAACCACGATTCCCACTTGTTCTGTACAATCGCACCGCTGTATAGTCTATAAATAACGTACATATAACTTAGAAACGCTCAGAACCAGGATTAAAATAAGATAAGATAATATAAGAGCTTTTATGCATCGGTGTAAGCTCGTGTAGAAAATATTATCTTTTGTCAACGAAGTAACTCTAATCTTCTCTACATAAGTATAAAAAGCAATTGCTGTCCGGTAGTCTTGCTAAAACTCAAAAGTGGCTTGACCGATTTTTATGAAAATTCTTGTGTTTGAAAGGGTAGCCTAGAAGGCTTAGATTCACATTTAGATCCGGTAGGTGGCGCTGTTGTCGAGATACAAAAATCACTCGTGCGAATCCGGGGCGGATCGCTAGTAATTAATAATAGTCGAGCAGAAAAAAGATATTTCTTTGATACGGTAAAATAAAAAGGTCGCAAAAATATTTTATGTTTAGAATTTTGTACATAAGCTTAATACTTTTTCACTTGCTCTAATTTACTATAGGAACTCGAAAAATAAAATGAAATATTTTAATAAAAATCTACAAACAAATTTTTATGAGAAAATAATTACTAAGATGCGGTTTGTGAATATGGAACATTTCTGAGAACGGTGTTCCTGAACCGAACTAGCTGCTGTATTCCCAAGTGGAAAAAAACGCCCTAATATTTGTGTTGCATGGTAAAAACTATTCCAGGTGTTGTGTGTTAATCCAGAATAATATTCATTTGTACGAAAAAAATCCATCGGTATATCAGTTTAAACATCTTTACAAAATTTTCTGTAGGTGTAGGTTTTCTATATAATCGTTTTGATACTTCAAATATCATTTATCATTATCATTACCACTACAACTCTTCACAAGTCCACTGCTGAACATTGGCCTCTCCCAGGAAATGTCACGAAGCACGGTTCAAAGCCACCTGTATCCATCGCCTTCCGGCATGTCTTACCAGTTCGACCCTCCGCCTTACACTTCGCTTATCACTCGAGAAACTTTCTTCCCCATCGGTTATCATTATATGGCGTATATGGCGAGGCCATATAACACAGAGTATTATAAGCCTAAGGACCGGCCCATTATCACTTCACCTTACTGATCCGTTGGGCTGTGTTTCCCCCGGTCCTATTTTGCCGATATCTTCTCTACAAATTCTACCACGCAATATATTTATAACCTTCATAAAATTAGTGTTTGTACTTTGTGACTCATTAAGTTTAATATTTTATAATTGATAGAATCAGGCGATACTTTGCGGAAATCCATTATAATAAAGACTTTGCAACCAACAATTAATTTACGGTTGCAACGTAAATATTAATATCTTTATTTAATATTTCAGTTATAATTATAATAATTCACGTGCCATTTTAAGAGCTTACTTGATTTCCTTTGGCTTTTAATTCGTTTAAAATTAATACGATCAAAAAAGGAGCAACCGTATTCGCTAAGCTCAACTCGAGGAGAAACCCAGACGCAATCACTTGTTTAGTTTTTCGAGCATGTGTAGGTGAGTCGCCGAGCGGAAAGCAATCATTGCAAATGCGTGTTTTATTTCAAGCCAGCAAACGCCATAGGAATCGCGAACCCGCAAAATTTTCTTGTAATGTAATAAATTAAAAATTAAAAAACCCCGAAATAAAAATATTTGATGATCGTCAAATGGCTAAACTGATTTTTTTTTATAGGATAGGGTGACAAACGAGGACACAGTCCACCTGATGTTGCTGCGGCCCATAGACATGTACATCTATCCTCGATTACGAATCAAAATGCATGCGTTGTCACCCGTGAGGATTAAGACGGAATACCTCGTTTCCAGTAAAAAGTGTCTCCGGTTCTCTACACTCACCATACGAAACACAGCAGCATTAAGCTGCTAATTGACACTGGTATTCTGTGAGAGCTTGGTTCTTTCCTGGTCGAGCCGACGCATTCGTGCTACAACTATACTACTAATATAACTGCAGCATGGCTCTACCACGTATAGAAATCTTGATACATAGCTAAGATCATTCTCAAATAAGACATCTTGCAACCCGTTTAAGAGCCACGGTGCCACAGAGACACACTAAGCGTTCGTACTTATGACACCCCTCTTTTAAAAAAGGTTCTCGGTTGGTAGATGTGGGTAGACGCAAGGGACAAAAAGATTTAATTGTCATTTTAGTGATTTTAAAGTGCTATACGAGCTCGCAGTCCACCTAGCAGCCATCTGTAAACTGAGGACTAAGATATAATGTATAATTGTCTTTAAGCATATTATCTTTTTTACCCTTTAAACGGAAAATAAATACTGCAGCGTATTATAGTAGTATCACGAATGGGAAAGCTCGATCGGGAAAGGCTCACTTTCGCACTGGTATACCAGCATATAATTGCAGCATAATCAGTAGCATTTGTTTCTTGAGTGAAGAGAACCCGAGAGGTGTTTTACTAGTATCATTCTGCCTTAGGCCTTAGGGGTGAGAACGCATCTGCACTTTGGTACTTGATTAAGGAAAGATGTAGGCAGTGGCGAGTTCGGGGTCTTGATATGGAGCAAGCCCAACTATTTTATATTTTCCGATGGTGACCTGGGTAATCCATATCTAGCATAAATACGAGATGATAAAACAAACCACCATCTACCGGAAGCCGTAAGAAATTTCTAGAATTTTTTAATGTCGTTTCCCAATTTCCTTTTCCTATAATGATATAATACAGAAATTTTAATGAAAAGAACATTTTCAACAGTCAAGTTTAATAAAAATATTATGCTAATAATAACAACCTGATATAATTTAAAAAGGTTTTTCTTCACGCAAGGGACTTAGCTTCTTGCATAACCACCAACAAAAGGATCCCCAAGGCGAGCCACTTAAGCGTTTAAAGAATATGCAAATTATTAAAGAAGTGGCTGTCGACTACGTACTGTCAGAAGCTTTCCTGTGTTAAGGATTTTCTTTAAAGTTTGACGAGAGTTACGTTGAAAATACAGAATTTAAACCACATTTTGTCGCATCGGCTATAAGAACTTGAAAAATTCTTATAAAAATTATAAGTCATGATTTTTTAAAGATAATCACGAGCACTAATTGTTATGGGCTTCTCCCATAGTGAAAAGAATTTGTTGTGGATTCACTACCGCAGTTTCTGTTAAAAAAGGTGAAGGTGAAGGTCTTTTATGTGTAAAAAGTTTTTTATAAAAGCTGTGATAGCTTAAGGACAAGCGCTCACTGTAAATTTCACAGTAGGTACCTTCGATCAACAATACCAACTAGATTTCGGGTCGGCGCAAGAAATCCATCTCATTAAATAAGAGCGCACATGAGACGTGAGCTCTTGCACGTGAGAGTGAAGCTCGCAAGGCAATAACGGGAGAAAGAACTTTAATCGTCATAACTTAAGGTTGATTGCACACTAAATGTTATTTAATTTATGTCTTTTCATAGTTTATATTCACGCGGACAGTATTTAGCTATGTTTTTGTATGTGACCCGTTATCTAGTTGGTATTGTTGATCGAAGATAGGTACTGTAAAAAAAGCAAAGTAAAGTTACAGCCTATATACGTCCCACTGCTGGGCACAGGCCTCCCCTCATTTATGAGAGGGTTTTAGGGCAAGGAAGTGTCCGCCGCGCTGCCCCAATGCATGTTGGCGAACGTATTTTTTTTCTTTTATTCCTCAGACATGCAGGTTTCTTCACGATTTTTTACTTCACCGCCGAAAAGTGGTAAATCAGCACTTAAAATTGCAATTAACAATTTCATTGGTGCCGGCGGGGATCGAACCCGGGTTACTCGCGTTCTGTTATATTTACAGCGAGCGTTAACCATCTGAACCACGGCTCTCGGTAGGTACTGTATGTAGCAACCTAAATTCGATTCCCACTGGCGCTAATGAAATTTTTAACTGCTGATTTACCACGTGATCGGCGGTGAAGGAAAGCAGCTCGAGGAAACTAGTATGTCTAAGAAATTAAAACAAAATATTTCGTAGACATGTGAAGTCACTGCCCGGCGAACACTTCCTTGCTTTAAAACAAAAACTTCGCATATAAGAAGCAGCTTTGCTAGTGCAAAGAACTGCCTCACTCACGTACAGACCCGTCTCCTAGTTTAAGGGGAAATCTTCCGCAAACGTGTACAATTATCAGTAGACAGGCACTCACTTGAAAAGAAATAACGGTAATGTGATTGGTATAATGTGACAAATGAGCACACAGTCCACTTAATTGTAAGTGGACAACAACACACAACACTGTGACCCATTCATTATTGATTAAATGTATGTTTCTATAGGCCACAACATGCAATATCACCCCTGAGGACTCGAATGGAATGCCTCGTGTCCAGTAAAAAGAATCTAGTTCTCTACATTCATATACGAATCACTAAAATATTAAGCTGCTATTTCACGTTGGTATTCTATGAAAGCGAAGTGTAAAATGTAAATAGTAGAGTAGCATGATCATTCATTACATTCGTAGAAAATTTGTGAACATAATCTATAACACAACGCTGCACAGGGACTGAAAGCAAAATTCGTGTTTCAAATCTATAGGAAACAGTTCGGAAACAAGCGATGCAGATGAAAGGCAGTTGCGAGCTGGCGAATTCCTCGCAAACAGCTACAATGACCGATGCTTTTGACAAAGTTTCGTTTGCCAGATTGGAATTAATTAGTGCTCATGTGAACTAGAAGATCATGTTTTATTTTCTGCACCAGCAATTTGAAATTAATATCAGCATAAGAGAGCTATAACTCGAGTGCGGTTGTGTGTGTGTGTGAATGTGAAGTTCGCCAACACGTATTGGGGCAGCGCGGCGGACACTTCCTTGCCCTGAAACCCTCTCAGAAATGAGGGGAGGCCTGTGCCCAGCAGTGGGACGTATATAGGCTGTAACTTTACTTTTACTTTACTTTTATTCTGAGGTTTTATTACAAAATAGGGAAAAATGCGACTCAAGCCGTGGGTCGGAGAAAAAGTTTCTTCGTATTTTGTTTGTAAAAAATGTAAGAAAAATCTCTTTGGTTGTACTGTTTGTTTATGGCTGGTTTTAATAACAATACATTAGGATATTAGGAAAAAAAATAAAAAGTAAAAAACACTTTCCCACCATTTTTTTTATTGTTTTTCTGTCCGCCAAAGTGAGAGAATCTAATGAAAAAATTCGATATATTCTGAGGTTTTATTACAAAATAGGGAAAAATGCGACTCAAGCCGAAAAAAAATGCATGACGTTTATGGACCTAATGCAGTCAGTCTCGGTAAGAGTAGCACAAAGTTGGTTCAAGCGTTTTCAGTCCGGGAATTTTGGTGTCAAAGATGCAGCTCGCTCTCGTCGCCGACATACGGATAAAGTCGATGCTATTTTTTTTAAAGTGGAGCAGGATCGGCATATTAGTAGTAATGACATAGCCGAGGAATTGATGACTGACTACAAAACAGTTTTGACCTATTTGAATAAGTCTGGCTATACAAAAAAAAACTCGATATTTGGGTACCACACGAGTTCAATGAAAGAAACCTAATGAATTGGTTACTCTTATGCGATTCTCTATTGAAATGAAACCGAACCATTTTTATAATAATATAAAAAATAATTTATTGAGAAATAAAGCCTTAAACATAACTCAATGTTATTGTAGATAAAATTGTAACAAGATGGCAATTTTTGAAAAGATTGAGCACTGGTGATGGAAAGTAGATCACCTACGACAAAAACGTGCGAAAAAGATCATAGCCAAAGGTAGTCAAGCTACACAGACTAGAAAAACCGGGATTAACACGCAATAAGGTGAAGCTGTGCGTATGGTGGGGTTTAAAGGGCAACGTTTATTGTGAGCTTTTACCGCCGGGAAACTACCAACAACTAATGAGTCTGAAGCAAGAAATTGAAAAAAAAAACGGCCGAAATTGGTCTTTCATCATGATAACGCCAGACCTCACACATCTTTGGCCACTCAGCAGAAATTGAGAGCTTAATTGTTAATAATAGTTAATAGTTAGTGTTAATGCATCCACCTGATATAGTCCTGACGTTGCACCCTCAGATTTTCACCTGTTTTGGTCTTTTCAGAATTCTTTGGTTTGTGTTAGTTTAACATCAAGAAAGTACTGTCAAAACTACTTGTCGCATTTTTTTTTTTGATAAAAATACCAAGATTTCTACAGCAACGGGATTTTTGCTATAGTTTTTATGTTTGGCAAGCGGGTTAGTAGTTAATAAAAAAAAATATAAGACAAACACAATGATGATTACAGTGGGGGATGTGTAGGGTAGATACAAAAAGGACGGAAAGTATGTCGAGAAACGTTTGAGTTTTAAGTAACAACCACAAGAGTCAAACAAATCAGATCAGGCATCTTCTTAATTACAAATATGCGGTAACATTAAATATTAATGCGGTAGCCAACTCGACCTTCTAGGGTGAAAACTGTGAAGCAATCTTTGTAGGAGAACTATATTTAGGAGTAGACTTTTGTTAGGCTGTAACGGTAACGGTTAGCAATAGCTGTTATGAATGCCATAGCACATATAATATTCACTAACCAATTTCCAAATGAACAACTTATCGAACATTAGTTAAGAATGTAGCAGGCAACAGTTACTGTAGAGTATTACTGAATTAATGTGACTACCTTCATTACAGTTTCATATCGATGAGGTTCAACGCCGATTTCCCAAGCTAATAATATATAAACAATAATAATTTGCGATCATTGGATCCGTACGCTCTACTGGACTTTGCCTGCGAGGCAGCGATAAAAATCAGCTATTCATAATGGTTATTCTGTTGCAGTGTATCAAGCGGGTTGAGATATCATTTGTGTTTTGGTCGAATTCGATAACATGTTTGTGATCAACTTGTACACAAACAGACACATTTAAATGTATTTATTTTTATGTATATATGTGTGCTTATTATTAATCACAAATGTTTAAAAAGTACAATGGTTCCTCTGTTATGTAAAGTGTTGGTGCATGGAAAAGCTTACTGCGACAAGAATTATGCACCAATCATGCAACAAACATACAATCAGTATTACGATGCTGCCGTGCATGTTCGCAAACTTAACACGACTTCAAATTATGTTTAATTTCTAATACATGCAGAATTCGATATGATGATATTATTTATTTGTTGACTTACGTACGAACATGGATTACCACTTTCAGTGGTGCTGGCGAAACCGCAAATTTAGGGCTGGGCGGCTAGCCCTAACGTTACTAAGGCCCGATAATAAATGATAATTAAGCAATAAAAAATAAGTAATGGGAAATTATAGGCGAAATACTTTGCTAAAGGTTACAAAATCTTAATATCGACTATTGATAATATAGACAAGCAATAAATATCTTAAGGAAGTACCGTCTCAAATGCATAGTTTAACATAAACATAAACATAAACACTCACGCCTGTCACCCAGAGGGGTAGGCAGAGACTAGAGACTTCCATTTGGCACGATCCTGACACACCTCTCTCGCCTCCTTCACATCCATACATCTACGCATGCATGCTCGTCGGTTAAGGGTACTCCTAATTTGGCCCGTTTTCAATAAATCGCCAATTTGGTCGATAAATTTTCGCCTAGGACGTCCCTTTCCGACTCTGCCATTCACTTCTGCAACATAAATTTTCTTTGTCACTCTTTCCTCATCCATTCTTTCCACATGACCAAACCACCGAAGCATTCCTTTCTTAATCCTGGTCACAACATCATCTTGCAAACCACACTCTTCTCTTATCACACAATTCTTCACCCTGTCATTCAGATTCAGCCCTAACATACTCCTTAACGACCGCATTTCTACTGCATTTATTCTACTCTCGTGCTTCTTCTGCCACACCCAACTTTCACTACCATACGTTAAAGTAGGGAGCAACACAGCATTGTGAATTGCCATACGTGCCTTTTTTGACACATTTTGACTCTTCACAATAGAGTGCAGGGCCCCATTTACTCTGTTTCCTGCGTTCACTCGTCGTTCTATATCCTTATCATATCTCCCATCCCTGCTAAATACGCAACCCAAATATACAAACTCATCTACTTGCTCGATCAACTCCCCATCTATTCTTATTTCACATATCGTTTTACTTTCATCTCTTTCAAAAACCAGTTTTCGTCTTACTTGCGTTCACTTTCATACCCCTTTCTTTTAATGATCTGTTCATTAATGTAACCATCATTTGCAACTCAGCCGCCGACGACGCAAGAATAACTTGATCATCGGCGTACAAAAGGCATTTGATGGTTAACTCACCCATTCTTAATCCGCATTCTTCAACTTTCAAATTTTGCAAACAACTGTCCATAAATAGGTTGAACAACTACGGGGAAGCCACACAGCCCTGTCTGACACCTTTATGGATGCCAAACCAGTCGGAGTAGACCCAGTTGATCCTAACACAAGCACTAGAGTCCCTATAAAGAGATTCCAATGCCTGTTAGTTAGTTTCAAATAAACTTACGGCGTTCTTAAAATACAGAGAAAAAAGGTTTGTGGCTGTTATTTCGCGCCAGTTCTATTTTTATATCCGAGGACAGAGTCGGTGAACTTGACCTACAACCGTTCAAATACGATTACGATCATCCGCGCCGAACGTATTACGCGACCTCCTGTTATGTTTAACTTTTAGATTAGGACTAAATTGAACTCATGAAATAAAACACGCTAGCTGGAAATTATATTACAAGCTTAGTCGTAATTAAGTTTGTTGTCATTCTATAATCACATAATTTCGATTTTATCAAACTCGTAATGTAGGAATAATATCGATTTATTACGATTTCTGTGTATCGATCTCAGCATTTCACAAATGTGCACCAATTATTTCAATTGAAAGCGTTGACGAACAAAGTTTTTTTTTCTATCAAGAATGACAAAAGGCCATATACAGTCTTCCTGAAGGTAAGTGGATACCATGACCCATATACATCTATATCAATTCTCGAATTAGAATCAGAATGCAGATACATTGCCACCCCTTGAAGGCTATAATGAAATGTATGATGCATTTAGTTGTAATAAGGATTATCAATTCGTCGTTAGCACCATACAAAAACACCAGCACTATACTACTATTTTTATGCTAGTATTCTGTGCGAACGTGATCCTTCCCTCGTCAAAACGACATTCAATTTGCCGCAGTGACAACTACGCAGTAACTTTATCACGCATAAAGTAACATCCTTAAGTGTTCCACATTTTTAATTTATTATAACTCAGTGCTGAACTACAATGTCGTAAATAGAGGTTCTTCATAAACTTTTAAAATTAGACTAACAATTGAACCAACATAATGATTTCTTATATTTACGCGAACACTACATATTGATTAAAACTAACTTTACGGATTTTATCGCGTTTAATTTTAATTATTTTTATTTTTAAATTCTTGACCGAAGCACCCGAAATCCGTAAAAGTAGTTTTACTCAATTGGACTCTCAGTCAACTGATAGTAAGTGGCCACTGTAGCCCATGAATGAATAATGAGATGAAAATGAATAATGAGGCTACATATGCTTTACTACGACTCAGGACTAGGATGGAATGCCTCACAGCCAGTAATCATAGTTCTTACCCTTCAAAATAGCTGCATTGCTGCCTGACGGTTGAAGTAAGTAACGGGATGGATACCTTACAAACTATAAATGTATTACTTTAGCTACTAGCGTACTGGCTTCGCTCAATAAAAGCCTATTCACACATAAACAACCATGTTGTTATCACAATGTAAAACAAACACTAGTAAATTATTCCACTACTTGTATGCCGACATTGTGTTTCGAAAACAAATGTGTGGAAACCCGGTGATTATCTGAAGGCTAGGGGAGAATTCATGTAACACCTCCGAGCACTTTAAACTGTATCTTGTAAAATACCAAAAGCTTGTTTTGCTCTTGACTCGTACTCGAGACTTACGAGATTGATTTTAACCCCAGTTAACCAGCCATTATAAGCCTCTAAGCATTCCTCTACACTGAATTCAAAGCTAGTCAATGCAGAATCAGCCCATGTGGCAGTAGTACTTCATCTACGAACGAAATTGCGCTTTACATGAGGTTAGAAGCTGCCCAGTTGTGTATTTCCATCGCAATACTCTTAGACTGTATTAACAGTGTGTTCATCAACGCCTCTACCTAACCTAATGTAGTAAGTGTGGCGAATCTTCCGATGTATAAGCTCCAGTTTCGGTAATGAAGATTCTAGTCATGTGTGATGTATGTTTAGACTTATAATATAAACATTTATTTCTTATAATAATGAAAAATACATATTCCAAAAATGAACACTACTAAAAGTAGCATTGAAACGTAACGCAATTTCGCACAGATAATGACGATAGTAAAATAAAAATCACAATACTCAATTTGCAGACCATTCTATTATAAATAAACATTATTTCATATATATATATATATATATACGTGGTAGAGCAATACTGCGGCCATATTAGGGTTGTTGCACGAACGGTTCGACTCGACCGGAAAGGATCCGCTCTCACAATATACCAGCGTGAAATATAAAATAGCGGTTTAATGCTGTGTTGTGTTATGTATGGTGAGTGTAGAGCACCTGATACCCTTTTTACTGGAAACGAGACAATCTATCTTAGTGACTACTCTTAAAGCGCAATTACACCTGGTCGTTTGCCCGTATTGCCTACGGAATTCGGACACACGACTAAGTGTAAATGAACGGAGTCGAGTAAGGCCGCCTTCGTTTTGGTTACCCGAATCAAGATACTCGACGCGGTTTTGGCGGATGTCATGGCGTACGCAGACACGTACCTCACCGAACCCGGGCGAAGAGTCGTTTGCCCGTATTCGAGAAAAAGAATGTAATGTAAATAATGCTTCGGGTGACCGAATTCGAGTAACGTCTTTCGTGCACCCGAAAGCGGGCTAACGACCAAGTGTATTGCACCCTTAGGTGACTGGCCTATGTACCATAGCTTCCACTTACCATCAGGTGGCTTGTATGCGCGTTTGTCATACAATAATTATTTTGAAGGCAAAAATTTCAAACTGCACTGATTCTTAGACACATACAGTAAGAAATTCTTTAGTAATTTGAAATACAAGTAACTAAGTAAATTTAAAAAGACGCGAGTGCACCAATTCCTGAATTTCTTTTACAAACTCGTGTTTACTGTTGTTTTTTAAGTAACAAAAGGACCGTTGCCTTTTTTATAATATTGCTAACTGAACCATAGAGAACTTAAGTTAATAAATAATAAAAAAATTAAATTCATTATATTGTTTAAATATAAAGTAGATAAACTATTCAACCATGTAATATTATACCGTTCGTACGTGCAAAGGAAATTAACCATTAGGTTAATAAGTCAGAACACACAATACTAAACGCTTTTGAAATATTGTGGTACGTATTATTGTAGTCGATATTCAATAAGCATTAAAATAAATATAGTTGTTCCATGCGTATTCTGGAGTAAACATTCAATTCATTTATTTCCTTCCGAATTGTCACCACAAACCGTCGTTCTGCTGCCGCATTCATATTCATATAATCATCCATGGGTAGAGATTGCCGATTGCAGGTAGGTTAGCAACTGCAGTTTTTTTTTAAATATTATTCTATTATTTTTTATTGATATTCTATCTACCACATGGTCATCCTACCTAATTAATTTTACAGGTACCGACACCGATACAGATACATCGGCGATATTTTGAATTTGCGAATATTGGTATGGGCAAATATCGCCCTTTGGCCGATACACTGAAACGTTTTAAATTTCACGCTTTAAAAATATAATGTAAACACGCGGTGTACTTTTTCATGAGTTTGTATCCTAGAGACTATTTTCAGCGCGGGTCTCATCCCAATGGACTTGTGAAATTGTCTTTCGCTGCAAAGCTGTGTTTAAAAAAAACTTCTTGATGTTAATTTTATTTAATAACTCATGAAAACCTATCTGACGGATTACATTCATTATGTCCTGTTATCCCAACCATATTTTCAAAATCTTTTAAATATTATATGACCAAATTTAATTTGTGTCTAATTTTTTCTCCACTAATCGTACCGATATCGGTTTCGGTATCACCGAGACACCGAGATTTTTACGCACTTCTGCCGATACTCATAAAAAATCAATCAAGCATCCCTAATGAGAATTTTGGCAATGAATGTGTAAACTCGCTAGCCTGCGTTAATTTGAACCTGCTGAAGTTTATTTTAAACTACACTTAATTCGCTATGATTAAACACAAACCTTTTTTTTTAATGTTTAGGCATAGTGAATTTCGCATCAAATGGAATGGTTAAATATTATACATCTCCAACCCAGGCTGTATCTTGCACTAAATTGTATGAAATATTTACTGTCCTTACCGTGAACCTATATCTTAACAAAGCTATTTTGAACATACATCAACCATCCTGTTCGTCGTCTTGACCAATGGCATTGCGATGCCATAATAGCGATATAAAGAGTATAAGTGTGTGTATATATATATATATATATATATATATATATATATATATATATATATATATATATATATATGACTGATTGACTCATCACGATATCTCCAAAACTAAACACCCGATGGTCTTGATATTTAGTATAGTTACTCATTTCGCAACGAAGATGCAGACTAAGAAATTTCTTGTTATTTTGTATGTACGTTATTATCGTCTATTACATAAGTGCGCCCAGCGAAGTGAGCGGGTATCAACTAGTAATAATATATAATATAATATATAAGTATATGTTACACTGTTTTTACGTATTTCTTCTTTGAGTCTCGAATACTTTTAATCTGTACAGGAATCGAGTTTCCCGGCTTTCAAGCATCTCTCCAGCCGGTTTGACACAAAGTGAGTACCGATTAATATTCAGTCATCTTGCAAACAATGTTTACGAAACATTAAATACAAAATGATTTCTTATATTTACGCGAACACTATACATGATTAAAACTACTTTTACGGATTTTATCGCGTTTATTTTTACTTTTTGTACCCCCGTGACCATGGGTGCTGGAAAGCGCCCGAAACGTCGGGAATTAAAAATAAAAGTAAATAAAAAGTAAAAATAAACGCGATAAAATCCGTAAAAGTAGTTTTAATCATTAAATACAAAAATTAAATTTTTATTCGATTACAATTACGAACGTAATAAACAAAGAGAATTGTAAGAGCACGTGAGTTCCACCAACCCACGCACAGAAGCAGCGTGAGTGACCTTTTTATGGATCAATACTATCGTTTGCAATGATGCCATTACTTTTATTAAAATGTGAAGAACTAATCCATACAAATATTCTATATCAATATGTAAGTATATTTTTGATGCATATTTGACATAAGTAATTACATTTCTAGTCTTTCATCATGTTAAAGCCACGATGCAAGCGTGTTATGGCTGTAGCCAGAAGGGTCGGCTCGAGCGGGAACGGAGAAACACTGTTTGCTCTGAATTTATTTATTAGTTCACTACAGCCTTTCAAAGTCCACTCCTGAACATCGATCTACCCATCGATTGCCTCAAAAGGGAGATGTTTACCATTGTTGCCACGCTCGACATGCGGGCTGGCAACTATTTGCTGCTCATCTACATTATTACCCTGTGTCGCCTCTAACGACACTCACTGAGAGATATGGGGTTGCGTATATTCTTGCACGCCTACTACACGGTCTACTTGCTTTGGATGCCAGAGTACAATAGCAGCATAAGCTGATACGTTTCCTTTGGTCAGTGACGTAACCCGGAAACAATTACTGCATAGAATAAGAGATTCCATCTTGGTCTGGTAGCAGTACAACGCGTCAGCATTTAGATTTTACTTGAGATGTAGGATATCTATGGGTATTTTTTTTTGGTGGGTAGGCGCAAAGTGTTTTGTCATATTTAAAATCGTTCCTGATTTTTAAAGTTTAAAAATAGTAAATAAAGAACAATCAAGTATATAAATGTACCTATAATTACATAAATCCACCAGCATTGTTTACTAATAATTTGTTTTCCACTGTGCACAACTTAAAACTTATTTTGCCACTTCACTGTCACCTGACATTGACCTTTAAATAACCTTTAATTTACATCATGGATTTGCTTAAGAAGTCAATTGAAGAGCTAACGCTGAACTTCACTTCACGTATGGATGAGTTCCAGAGGGAGGTCAGAACATCCATCCCTGCAACAAGCCCATCTTCCGACATTAATGCACAATTTAATACCTTTAGGGCATTTGTCCTGTCAGCACTTGAGAACCTGCAACTTCAACTCCAGCTTCTCTGTAGGAAGCAAGAGGAAATGGAAGTAAGGACCAGGAGGAAGATTTTGCTTGTCCATGGAGTGCCAGAAGCCCGAGATGGGAATCCAGTGCATTGCACGAGTAAGCTATTATCGGAGCGACTGAACATCCCAGAAATAACTGAGGGATCTATCACCAGATGCCATCGCTTAGGGCGCCCCCCGCGGAGACAAGCCTCGTGCACTGCTTGTGAAATTTCAAGATCAGGATCTGCGTGACAAAGTTTGGTATACCAAAACCAAGTTAAAGGGTAGCGGAGTTACTCTATCTGAGTTCATGACTAAGGGCCGTCATGAGGCATTCGTTGCTGCTCGGAAGCGTTTTGGTGTTTCGCAATGTTGGACACGAGACGGATATGTTGTGGTGCTTGGGTCCGATGGCACGAAGCACCGGGTGTACACCGTGGCTGAGGTGATCGCCATTCCTGACGCAGCTGGTAGTGTTCCTACTAACTCATCCTTGACTCCGGCGACGGCCGTGGCGGCATCTTCGGCTCCCAAGCCCTGTGTTACTACAGCTAGGGCTAGGAAGATGACGAAAAAATGATGGTTGTGGCGTGTTTCTCATGTAATTCCGCTTTTATTCATTTACTCCAGCAGCTCAATTCATATATTATTACTATTTTTCTTCTTCTTCTTGTTTTTTGTAACTTTTGGTTATCAGGTATTTATTATTAATATTATCCTTTGCCATAGATTTCTATGCCATTAATTTCATAATGGGTTTGCACTGGTTTGATGAATATTACTCAAATTATTTTAATCATTGCACAATACAGGTAGATTAATTGTTAATTCTTTTTTATTTGTTTTCTATTTTCTGATAATAATTTTTACGTTTAATTAACTTTATAATGACATTGGTACCCAAGTCAGTAATCTATATTCGTCGTCTATATTGTAATATACCTGTAAGCCTGTAACCACAGAAGCAGAAGCATTCTTTGATTTCTTTCTTTTTTAGTTTATTAGTATGGCAAAGGCATATAAACCCATACTGCCTAGTCTGACGTGTTTAATTTCTTCTTACAATTTATTGGTGTCAGACAGCTAGTTTTGGGAAGTTTTACTATTTAACTGATTGTTTTATTTCTTTAATTAAGTTGTTGTATTGATATATGCTTTCTCTTTCATGCTGCTGGTGGTTGTAATAGTGTAGGTACTGTCTGATCTTGCATTTTTATTTATATTTTATTTTTTAAGTGTATATAAGTAGTATAAATTTATTTGTATATTTTAATATAGCATTTATGTTATCCTCAAACATTTGTAATGACAGTGATTTGTTTCTGACGTTGTCTTCAGATGATGAGACACATAGTGACGTTAGTTATCACAGTACAACTGCTTCTCCTTCACTCAACATTACCTTAAATTCTTGTTTCTCAGACTGTGTGAATAACTTCAATGCTATTCATATTAATGCCCAAAGCATTCCGGCTCATTATCCTGACATGCTTGCGTCATTTGAATCCCAAAATATTCACGCTATTTTAGTTTCAGAATCTTGGCTAAAACCCTGTCTGCCTTCTACTTCTTACTCTTTGCCCGGGTTTCATCTAATTAGAAATGATCGCACTAATAGGGGTGGCGGGGGCGTGGCGATCTATCTTAGATCCTACTTTCCATTTAAAATTGTTAGTTCGTCATGTCAACCACCCCCTGTTGATTCTGCTGAGCATTTGCTGGTTGAGGTCTCCCTGTCTCAGAACAAAATCCTTCTTGGAGTATTCTACAGTCCCTCTCTTTCTGTAAACTATTTTACTTCTTTCGAATCTCTTTTGGAATCACTAGTCCCTACGTATAGTCATACTATTTTGATGGGAGACTTTAACACCTGTTTGCTTAAAGGCGACAATCGGGCTATAAAGCTTAAGTCTATAATTGAAGCGTGTAATATGCAAATCCTACCCCTTTCTGCTACTCATAACTTTCCTAACTGTACTCCTTCCCTTCTTGACTTAATTATAGTGTCATCTTCAACACTGGTTTTCAAACACGGACAGTGTCCTGCTGATGCATTCTCTCACCACGATTTAATTTTCCTTTCGTATAAACTACGCCCTCCTAAAATCAAACCTAAATTAGTTCTGCGACGTAATTTTGGAGGAATGGATGTTGACCAACTTTGTGAAGATGCGCATAACATTGACTGGTCAGTGATTGAGAGAGTACCGTGCATTGATGATAAAGTTGAACTTTTCTGTTCCTTACTTACTCAGCTTTATGACATTCACGCGCCAATGCATTACGTAAAACTCAAACATTTACCTGCTCCATGGCTCTCTGATGATCTGAAAAAACTTATCTTGAAGAAAAATGTAGCATTGTCAAAGCTTAAGAGGAATAAAACAGAGGAAAACCAAAGGAAATACGCCAAAATCAGGAATCGCTGCAATACATTATGTAGAGATGCACAACGACGCCATATTCATACATCAGTCGAGAACGGCGACTCATCTAGAGTGTGGAAGTTTCTTAAAACAGTTGGAGTTGGAAGAACATCCCTAAATGCCTTACCTCCTTGTGTTGATGTTGAACTATTAAATCAACATTTTTCTAATCCTTCTAACTCTTTTGATAGAGAACAGAAATTGCAAACACTTCGTTCTCTTTCTGTAACTCCGACTCCTAATTATCCTCCGTTCGTTTTTAGTCAGTTTACTGTATGTGATGTTAAGAAGATCATATTATCCATCTCCTCAAAAGCTGTCGGTAGCGACAACATTAGCCGTGATATGATCATTCCTCTCCTTGATGTTATCGCTCCTACTATTACTTATTTACTTAATGCATGTGTCTCTTCGTCTAAATTCCCTCAAGCCTGGAAGAGTGCACATGTTATACCCCTTCCGAAGAGATCCAATCCTGTCAACCTTTCTGATTTCCGTCCCATCTCGATCTTACCTTTCCTTTCTAAAGTCCTTGAAAAACTTATTTGCCAACAGCTAACCCTTTTCCTTAATAAGCACAATTTGTTGAATCCTTTACAATCAGGTTTCCGTCCTGGTCATAGTACGGCTACTGCCTTAATCAAAGTTACTGATGACATACGGTGGGGTATGGATAATAAACAACTCACAGTCATGACCTTGCTGGATTTCAGTAATGCGTTCAATACTGTTGATTTCGATATACTGTTGAGTCTATTGTGTTCCCTTAACATATCTCCATCAGTAATTGACTGGTTTCAAAGTTATCTCTGTGGCCGTCGGCAGTGTATTCGTGTAGATGAAACTCACTCATCTTGGTGTGATATTACTGCAGGCGTGCCGCAGGGCGGCGTGTTGTCACCTTTACTCTTTTCCATTTTCATTAATTCAATCACTCATAAAATATCTTCTCTCTACCACATGTATGCGGATGATGTTCAGATTTACACCCAGTCAACTCTTGAGAATTTGCCGAATGCAATCTCTACATTAAATAACGATTTAAATATTATTCATGAGTGGAGTAAGTCATACGGCCTAAATGTCAATCCCAAAAAATCACAGGCCATTATTATTGGTAGCCGGAGCTTTATCTCAAGAATTGACTGGTCCTCCGTACCACCTATCGAATTCGATGGAATTGTAATTCCTTACTTTGACAGTGTCAAAAATCTTGGTATTTATTTCGATAACTCCTTAAATTGGATACGCCAACTGAATGAGGTAAGTAAGAAAACCTTTGTCGCTCTTAGTTCACTGCGTCGCCTTCGATCATTTCTTCCCATTCCTACAAAAATTATGCTCGCACAGTCTCTTCTCCTTCCGATTCTCGACTATGCTGACGCAAGCTATGTAGACATAACTGAGGACCAGCTAAATAAGCTTGAGAGACTTCAAAACACTAGTATTCGGTTCATATTTGGATTGCGCAAATTTGACCATATTTCCCAATTTCGCTCACGTCTCAAGTGGTTACCTATCCGACTTCGCCGGAATATGCATATTCTTTCTATTCTGTACTGTGTATTATTTCACCCTTCTACACCTCCTTATCTAAAGGAGAAGTTTAGTTTTGTAGGGCTTCCAGGAGAACCTCTACGTTCTTCAAGAAAATTCATTTTAAGGGTTCCAACTCACAATACTTCCTTTTTTAATAAATCTTTTACTGTCCAATCTATCAAGCTCTGGAATGCCCTACCGTTGCGTATACGTGAAGCACAAACGATTGTTATATTTAAGCGACTACTTAAAGAGCATTACTTGTCTCAGTCGTTTTAACACCGTTAGAATAAATTAAGTGATTATGTATCTATTGTATTTATCTGCTTTATATTATTGTTTGAGGAATTTTTTATGTATATGTATATATATATCTATATTTGAGTAAATGTGTAAGTTTGTTTATATATTTATATATATGTATGTATATTTATATTTATATATGTTTTACTTTATTTTTATTATATTTTAGCAATTTATATAATTTCATGTATTAGTTATTTGTATGTTATTTTATTGCATGTATTGTCTATAAATCGCTATTATATTATGTATATTTATATTGCACCACCTACCTAGTTCTCACTGTTCTAATCCTTACACCTTTGGTTGCCTGGAAGAGATCGCTATGTAGCGATAAGGCCGCCAAATTGTACTTACATAATATTATAATCTTTTTTTGTGTTTTGTTAACTGTATTTTTGTTTGTGGTGTACAATAAAAGTATATTCATTCATTCATTCATTCTTTATTTTTACTTTCCTTTATAAATTTATTAATGACGTGATCTCTGTCCATGTTCGTCACCTTCACTATTATAATAATATATAAAAAACATTTGAAAGATAACTTGAAATTGAACTGCAAATACAATCGATATAAACTACATAATTGCGGTACTCGTATATAAATAAATATAACTTTTTTTATAAGTACAAAGACTCTGATATGGTTTCAGCGTTTAACCTGATGTTGCTATAATATCAGTTATTAAGTAAATATAATTACCTTCATGTGTGTTTATCATTCATTTTTCATTTAGGTTTAATTTTAGTTTTCTATGAACAGGAATAAAATGGAAATAATTATAATTTCACGTTTAAATCAACTAAGGAAAACTAAATCTAAACTAATATAAAAATGTGTTATAATCGAATATATTTTGTGAGTGTAAACTGTAGAAGACCGGAGATCCTATTTTAATGGAAACGAGGCATTCCATCTCAGTCCTCAGGAGTGACAAAGCATCTGCATTTTTAGTCTTAATCGAGGATAAATATAGATGTTTATGGGCCACGGCATCCTTTTACCATCAGGTGGACTGTGAGCCCGTTTGTCATCCTTATACTCTATCTATTGAATTTGATAGTCTTCCTTTAATTTAAACCGACAATTCGTGTTGTGAACAAATTTCAAACCATGTCTCATGAATTGGTGGTTACGAAGTAGAGTTGAAATTAAGTTTATCCTGTGCTAGGGCAGTATTCAGTAGTGAACTTGTGAAGGGCTGCAATGATAATGATGATGAATGCGTGCCAGAAAGTGCTAAAAATGTTATTGTGTTGACTTAGGTAATTAATAATAATTATATACATACATACATATATATATTTTTATTTGTATATATAAATTATAAATAATTTCTGCATCTCAACACCAGCGTTACTTGCCGGCTCCAATTGTGCATCTAAATTCTAAACCATTCTCGAATCAACTTAATCACACACATAAATTTTCATCAGACTCGGTCCAGCCATTTAGATGTTCAGTCACATACACATGGATAAAACAATTTTATACATAAAGATTTAATAGTGCTAATAATACGCAGTAGTATGATAAGTCTATGGCTAATAAATAATAAGTAAGTTATTCGTACATTTCGTTATGTGTATCTAGAAAGCTTAAACATATTTAAAATGCTTTTACATTTGTTTAAAAAAAATTGAAAACATTGCAGAAGAGGAAATTCAGTTATTTCATTACCTTAAAATATAAGGATAATAATATAATGTTTAGCAAACGATTTACAAAAGCTATACCGTTAATTAAATATTATGAAAAGTCTAAAAATATACCTGAAAATGTTTCAATTCTTGTTTCGCGTTTACTTTGTGAACGAAAATGAATATTAAAATACCTCAATGTTTTAGCCGCTGCCGTGAGTCTAAAGAACCGACTTGCTGTCTAGGAATGTCTCGGCTTTTGTCAAAAAAACCTACTGCTTTTACAATCTTAGCACTTAACACTAGTTATGAATAAAAGTAAGATTTTATTTTATACTAGCTTTTCCCCGCGACTTCGTCCGCGTGGAATCTATTACAATTGGTTTTCATGGGTTTTAATTTTTAGCAAGGAACCTAACTCTTAATTCTTTTTTATAATAAAACTAGCTTGCCAGGCAGACGTTGTTCTGCCCTTTTCGACGACCCTTTGTCATGTCCTATTAAAAATCCTTAAATTGGCAAAAAAAAAATTTGTGGGTTGCCCATGGGCAAAAAAACTATCCTATCTCTCAAGTTGGACCAAACTGCACACGGTGGGCAAATATGATTAAAATCGGTTAAGTAGTTTAGGAGTCCATCGCGGACAAACAACGTGACACGTAATTTATATATATTAAGATTAGCCTAAGTTACTCCGCATACCCATACCCCCAAACCGCAAAGGAGAAAGTCGATCTTCTAGGCTCTTTCTTTGCGTCTAACTCGACTCGATGACGGGGGGAGTACTCCGCCGACCATCCCGCGGTGTGAGTGCTCCATGCCGGAAGTGCACTTCACACAGCGCTCGGTTCGCAAAGCACTCCTCTCCCTGGACATCCACAAGTCGAGTGGGCCTGACGGAATCCCCCCAATTGTGCTGAGGACGTGTGCTCCAGAGTTGGCACCGGTTTTAACGCGTCTTTTCCGGTACTCCTACTCCCTAGGCGTAGTCCCAAAATCATGGAAGACGGCTTACGTCCACCCGATCCCTAAAAAAGGCGACCGCTCTGACCCGTCCAACTACCGGTCAATCGCCATCACCTCCTTGTTCTCCAAAACAATGGAGGCCATTGTAAACTGCCAGCTCATGAGGTACCTTGAAGATCACCAGCTGATTAGTGACCGCCAATACGGTTTTCGCCGTGGTCGGTCAGCTGGTGATCTTCTGGTCTACCTAACTCACAGATGGGCGGAGGCAGTAGAGTTCAAGGGGGAGGCATTGGCCGTTAGTTTGGACATTGCGAAGGCCTTCGATCGGGTTTGGCACAAAGCGCTTCTTTCGAAGCTCCCTTCCTATGGCCTTCCCGAGAAATTGTGCGATTGGATCACCAGCTTTCTTGCAGATCGGAGCATCAAGGTCGTTGTAGACGGCGCAAGCTCCGATTGCAAGCCTATTAATGCTGGTGTTCCACAGGGCTGCGTGCTATCGCCAACGCTGTTTCTTCTGCATATCAATGACATGTTGCATACCCGTAACATTCATTGCTATGCAGATGACAGCACTGGTGATGCTCTTTACACCGGCCGAGCCAATATTTCTCGGGAAAACGTCTCCGAGTGCCGGGACAAACTTGTGTCTGAAGTCGAGTCTCTGCTGGACAGAGTCTCGGATTGGGGGCGACTAAATCTAGTCCAGTTTAACCCCCAGAAGACACAAGTTTGCGCGTTAACCGCTAAAAAGAACCCCTTTGTCGTATCCCCTCAGTTTCAAGGCACTCCCCTTGTTGCCTCAGCCAGTATCGGAATCCTCGGCGTCGACATATCGAGTGACGTGCAGTTTCGTGGTCACTTGGAAGGGAAGGCCAAAGTGGCCTCTAAAAAGCTTGGCGTGCTCAGCAGAGCGGGACAGTATTTCATGCCGGCACACCGCCTGCAACTTTATAAGGCGCAGGTTCGCCCGCACATGGAATACTGTTCCCATCTCTGGGCTGGGGCTCCCCAGTACCAGCTTCTTCCACTTGACCGCATCCAGCGCAGAGCGGCTCGAATCGTCGACGACCGAGTGCTTTCCGATCAGCTCGATTCACTGGCGCTGCGAAGAGATGTTGCATCTCTTTGCGTATTTTATCGCATCTATCACGGGGAGTGCTGTGAGGAATTGTTCGGATTAATCCCAGCCGCCAAATTTCGTGAACGCACTACACGTCAAACGTCCCGATACCATCCACACCATCTGGATGCTTGGCGGTCCACCACTGTACGTTTTACAAGGAGTTTTCTTCCACGTACAACCTCTCTGTGGAATAGTTTACCACTGGCGATTTTTCCGGACCGATACGACGGGCCGGAAACGCACCCGCAATTCTCCTGGTGTTGCGGTTGATCATGGGCGGCGGTAGTCACTTAACATCAGGTGAGCCGCGTGCTCGTTTGACCCCTCTTCTTCTATAAAAAAAAAAAAAAAAAAACAACCGCTATCTTCCAGTGAAAGTCCCGCTAAAATCGGAGTTTAGCCGGAACGAACAGACAGACAGGCAATGAGACAGACAAAACTGTTAAATTTTTTTTTGTTATTGGTACCGTAAATACATATATGCATCTAATATAAAGTTGTTATTTTGACATTACAAACAGGCACTTCAATTTTACTTATTTATAGAGATTCATTTGCTTGCAAACAAACTGTGTCTGAGCTACCACCATGGGTTAATGTGTCATAATTACTACGACTATAAAATTTGAACCAGCCCTAATAATTCTTGGAGGCAACGAGTCAAGTAAATAAAAGTTAGTAGGTGAGGTAGTTTTATTAGAGATTTCAAAATTACTGTTCTCAATGATAAAGGCTACTTATTTTTAAATAATCTCAAAAAGCTCGAAGGAAAACTTCTATGACAGATAGACCTGTCGGACAGAAGAGTCGATTCTTGCTTCGTTGTACTGAATTTTGTATGGAACATAAGAATTATACCGATAGCGTGGCGGCGGGTCGATCTATAGACCTATTATTGTTTTTCCAGCTCATTTATTTTTAAATGTAGAATAGAAAGGAAACGTGAATAACAAGAAACTATACCGTTTCTTATTATTCACTGTTTCCTTTAACCACTTCTCACGGTAGAAACTAAGGACAGTTCACCTGTTCCTGGCTCCAGCTAATGTAAACAAACGGAAACCAATTCTGGGCGTATTGGGTGTACACTTATAACGATTTATGGTTAGATTGTAATCTATCAAAAACTCTCATTTGACTTTTGGATTTGCCGCAACAATGTTGACCGAACGATTAATTTAAATCAAACAAATATTAAGTTATAAAAATAAAACAAATATTCATTTGATATGAATAGTTAAGTATAGCGTTATATAAACTAATTTTATGTACTATATTATTACTATATTAATACATGTATTTACTATTGATAATAAGTGTCTCATAAAAGTGTAAGAGTAAGAGTAATAATGAATTATTATTCGTGAAATGTATTTATATATTATGGGGTTAATTTCTTTCACTGCCCAATTGATATTTTCAATTTTTATTAAAAAGTTTAATTGTTCAGGATATAATACCTATTAATGTTGCTTATTACTAAGGTCAGATGTAAAACATCATATGCGACTACTGTAAGTCTCGCTCGTTTTTTGATTTTTATGTCAGACTCTTTCAAGTGAAACCAAACTTCTCGCCACACCCAGTTTTGACTGGTGCAAAATGACAACAGAGATTTATTCCATCCCCTTTTTATTTTCATAAAGTTTGCAATAAATAAATCTCTAAAAAATCCCTTCGTATTACTTAAATCACTTATAAGTAACGTAGGCAGGTAACCACACGATATCGTATTTGAATAATGCTACTTTATTAAGTTATGAACTACATAGGTTGTAAGATTTCTTTTCGGTCGATGATGGTTTCTGTTTCTTATTTTTATTATAGAAGAGGGGGAAAACGAGCATACGGTCGGTTCACCTGATGTTAAGTGACTACCGCCGCCCATGGTAGGTGATACCATGGGTTGATACCAACCTCTTACATATTTCTTCCACCATGCTGCAGTAAATTCATTGTTAGGTTCCGCTTTGAAGCATTAGAAAGCCACTATTATTTAATACTATTAGGCATTTGATCTAAATCCTTAGATTTGGACACTGCACCTATGTATATTGTTTGGTTAAATTTAGTTTCAAGTGTCCATGGGCTGAAGTAACGACTTACTATCATCTGAACTATTATTATGTTAGTCTTTTTAAACTGTAACCCGAAGATATATCTATTTCAGTCTGTGATTATATTTGCTATAGAAATATATTAAAAAATAAACTAACTAATTCTGTATATAGTACCTGGATGATTTTTTAAATTACATTTAGATACAAATTACATACGGATGAAACATGAATATTTTTTTGATCTTATTGACATAATAGAAAAAACTGAACTGGTTATTTGAATAAAAAAATCATGAGTGCAATTAGTTTAATTAAAAGTTTCGAATTTTTAAAAAATACTAAAAAAGGGCTCGAAATAATAGATTTTCACACAAAAAAGTGAACTTCAAAAAAAAAGGGAAAAAAGTCGTACCGAAGACAGGACGCGAACCAAGGCATTACGATTTCGCGACCACTCGATATCTACTTGAGCTATTACGATCATTGCACGCAGTGTCAACTACAATACAAGAATTGCTTGTTTAATATATATATATATATATATATATATATATATATATATATATATACGAACAAACGCATTCGACATAAATTCTACGAGTACTATATACTTTAAATTTCATCACATCATTTCGTACCCGCTTTAAATGTGAGCTATCAACGAAGAACGCTTTCTTCATTATTATTGGCGAATGAAAGCTATTTACTAGCACTAACGCTAACGAGCGGCGGCGGGGAGCTAACGCGGTTAGCCTGGGGATGCTTCCGGCATGGGATTGTAGTTCCGTTGCACGTCCTCCGATGACGACGTACAAACGAGATTGAAGTTTATGAGCATGACAGCGTATACATTAGTTTTTTTTTTTAATGTCATTCGCTGACAAGAGGCAAGAGTAAAAAGATTTTGCTGCGCTAAAACTGCGATTTACCGTCGACGGCTTCATCACCACTTACTACCAGGTGGGATTGCAATAAAACACTGGCTTTTAAAAAAGGAAAAGAAGGGGCGAAATACGCACGCCTAATATTATGTCATACCTTGGAGAATAATTGTTAGTAGTACTTAAGAGAAGAGAGAGAGAGAGAGAGATATATACAAGGTAAAGATATACAAATGCGATGCCAAGCAATCACACAGTCCAGGTGATTACTGATGCAGAAACCTTCATCAAGCGTCGATTAAGAATCAAAATGCAGATACATTGTCACCCATGAGGACCAAGATGGAATGACTTCTTACCAAAATAATTTCTTAAAAATATAATAAACTTATTTTCTCTTAAATGCTTCAGAAGTCAGTGTTTAATTAAGTGTACAGAAGTATTAAATCTCAACTTCAGAATGTGAAATTATTTCTTATTACCTAGTTCTTTAGAATAGAATAGAATAATTTTTTATTCAATATAAATTACAAGTAATTCTTATTGAAAGTCAATATTTTACTTTACCACTGGTTCGAAAAAAAACCTCTGTCCTGGGAAGAACTATTAAGAAACCCAGCCGGACTTATTTTTAAAATAAATTTTGCAATGTCAAGGGTCACAAAATTTATTTTAGAAACAGCTTGGAAGCAACCACCTCATTCCCTGGGGTTATTATCAACCATGTATTCATTTATATCATAATAACCATTTTTATACAGTTTTTGTTTAATTAAATATTTAAACTTGGTAATAGAGAGACCTTGTATATTTTCTGGGACTTTGTTGTAATAGCGTATACATTGCCACAAGAATGAATTTGACTCCGTGGAGTCGAGAAACTGATAGCACCAGATTGTGTTTGTTCCTAGTGTTTACAGAGTGTATGTCACTTTTTTTACTAAAACTACCTTTATTTTTGTGAACATACATCAAATTTTCGTAGATATACTGAGAGGCAAAAGTTAATATATTTATTTATTTAAATTTTTGTCTAAGAAACTCTCTCGGTTTAAGGTTGTAAATAGCTCTAATGGCCTTCTTCTGCAAAACAAAAATTCATTCCGCATTCCCCCATAGCAAAATCCCATATGACATTATGCAATGGAAATTACTGAAATAAACTAATATAGCTGTCCCGACACTAGTGAGATCTCTAATCTTTTTTACAACATAAGCTGCAGATCTTAGTCTGCTTGCTAGTTTAGATATATGGGAGCCCCACTGAAGCTTAGCGTCGAGAGTGATGCCCATTTAAAAACACATTGATACTCGACCGAACGACTTTGAAGTCGGCTGTTTTGTTTTAAGTTTTTTTTTTACCTTTTTGATTGGACTGGCGAATATCACAATGTCAGTGTCGTCTAAATAATAACATTGAAACATCATCCCTACTACCCTTACCAACCTTAGAATTTTGTCTCCAAATTTAATTGAGCCCTGAAGTATAACCTATTTTATAAAAAGTTATCCTTAATATTGGTTTACAATTGACGAAAATAACGCTTAACTGATGCATACAAAAAAGACTAACTCGAATTGAGAACCTCCTCTAATCCCTTAAATCGGCTAAAAATCAATTTAATAGACGTAAGCACGTCAGATTATCGGTGTCCTAATACCGATGACCTGATTGATATCACACACGTATGAAAATGATATGGCTTGCACGGAAATGGGACTTTCATGTTGGTAATTACTTAGTACATAGTTAATTACTGGTACTTCAATAATAGTGATTTTCTCCAAGAGTAATTTCCGTCGCAGCTAATCGGTTTCTTTGTAATTAGAAGCCTATAAAGTGAAATGGCTGTATATAGGAGGTATGAACAATCTGTGGTAAATAGTTTTTTTTTAATTTTACTTTTACTATCACCAATTACTATCACCAAAAAACCAAAAGAGCCGTGGTAGCTCAGTGGTTAACGCTCGCTGTAAATATAACAGAACGCGAGTAACCCGGGTTCGATCCCCGCCGGCACCAATGAAATTGTTAATTGCAATTTTAAGTGCTGATTTACCACGTGTTCGGCGGTGAAGGAAAACATCGTGAGGAAACCTGCATGTCTGAGGAATAAAAAAAAATATTTCGAAGACATGTGAAGTTCGTCAACACGCATTTGGGCAGCGCGGCGGACACTTCCTTGCCCTAAACCCTCTCAGAAATGAGGGGAGGCCTGAGCCCAGCAGTGGGGCGTATATAGGCTGTAACTTTACTTTTTATCACAAATTTAATCTCTCAATCAATTTGTAGCGTCTTTTCGATAGTCTAAGTAAAGAATGTGAAGGAAAGGTGGGACAAATATCACGAACATAAAAAGTTAAAATACATAATTAAATTTAAAAATAAATTCGGTCCACACATCTTCAGCTACATAAACTAACTCTAATAAACATTAGTTCAATGTTAGATTGTTTTGTTTGAGAAAAATATCTAAATAAAAAAATTAAAAATTAATGTTTTCATATTTTTATAATATGTTTTATAGTGTACTGGCGGTGTCAGAATATCCACTACCCCGTGTCATCCCGTGAGTGTCATAAGAGGCGACACAGGGAAACAAATCACAGGATAGGCAGTAGCGTCTTCCTAATACATAAACACTCACGCCTGTCACCCAGAGGGGTAGGCAGAGAATACAGACTTCCATTTAGCACGATCCTAACATACCTCTCTCGCCTCCTCCACATCCATATACCTACGCATACATGCTCGTCGGTACCCTTAACTCTTAATTTGCCCTATTTTTAATATATCGCCAATTTGGTTGACAAACTTTCGCGTAGGACGTCCCTTTCCGACTTTTTCATTCGCTTCTGCAACATATATTTGCTTTATCAGTCTTTCCTCATTCATTCTTTCTATATGACCAAACCAATTCCTAATAGCAAACTAAAATAAATAACTGTGGCTGCCAAACCGCTTGCCAGGCGTGGCAACTGTGGTGTGACCATATATGTAAGCAAGTGACTCGCGAAAGAGATTTACTAGAAATAGATCACTTTTAATAGAAATGAAATATGCACACTCATTTATGCTTTTATAATCTTTGTATAGAAAATATGTAATAGAATATACGATACGTACTTTTCAAATGAAATGATAAATCATTGCAGATAGGTCAATTGTATAATGACTACCAACCCTGTTGCTATTGGATATCATTATTAAATTGTATGACTGTATAAACGTATCTCTGATTACATTATACTGAACAATGCATCAGTTTTTACTTGTTGATTAATTAATTGAAAACATTGTTTTAAAAATAGTAAAAACAAAATCTCAAGCTTTTCAACACTCACAAGATAAATTATACAACTAACTTTTGCACGCCTCGGAGCGAAAGCGGAGAGGTAGTGCTCTATTATCGATCTAAAACAAAAAAACAAGATTCACTCATCTCCGTAATATTCATATTATAGTAGTAAAAGCTATACAACTCCTTAGCCAACATTTTGTTGAACATGCCTCATGTCATTAAAAGTTCGTTGTTATAATAATTAATTTTCTTTTAATACTGCATTGTAAAATCAGTCCATGAAGGTTTACAACTTTATACACTAAACATGTTTTTTTTAATCTTCCTTCTGTTTTATATAGTTAATTTATATAGTCAATGCAAGTATTATTAACTCAACGAAGCTTTATGTTAATTGCGCCCCGCTTGGCAGGCGGATTGTTGATCACAAGACTAAACCTCTCGATTACTATTCAATACGAGTATGTACAAACCTGGACATTTCAGAAACTACGGATTCCTAGGTAAAAAAACGAGCGAGCCTTACAGTAGTCGCATATGATGTGTTACATCTGACCTTAGTAATAAGCAACATTAATAGGTATTATATCCTGGAAAAATCTATCTTTTTAATAAAAATTAAAAATATCAATTGAGAAGTGAAAGAAATTAACCCCAAAATGTATAAAAGCTACAAATACCGAAATATTCCTTCGAATAATTATTCATTACTACTCACTTGCATTTTGTATCAATGATATAGAGTTTTATCGGACACTTATCAACAGTAAATATATCCATTATGATGATTATTATTATATACTTTATTGTACACCACAAAACTATAAAAAACAACAGATTACACAAAGTAATATTTAAGAGGTAAGTACAATAAGGCGGTCTTATTGCTAAAAAGCGATGTCTTCCTGACAACTTTAATATAAGGAGAAAATTGTACTATTGGACAGTGGGAGGTGGTGTATATTATAACAAACTTACATACTAAGACATAAATAAAGTAAACCAATACATAATAACAAAATATTTTATACACTAATATATTATATATAATAAAAACATGATAGACTTACGTAATACATAGGCAAATATACATAAAATTTACATAAATAAATACAGACAGGATACAAAAATTAAATGTCGCAAATGATGACTAGTGATTACTGCAGAGTTAGGTAGTGATTTTTGACGTCAGTCTTAAACTTATCTAGTGTATTCGCTCGACGAATTTGCGGTGGAAGATCATTCCAGATGGCCTTAACAGTGAAGGAATTCTTAAACTATTTAGTACGATAATAACGCGGCGTGAGTATAAGTTCTTCGGCTGACCGTAGAACTCTATCCGCTCTGTCATGACCAAGAAACTTACGAGTAAATTTTCCTTCAGATAGCTAGGAGTCATTGAATTGAATAATACACAGTACAGAAGAGAAACAATTTGTAGATTCCGACGAAGGCGTATGGGTAACCATTTGAGCTTTAAACGAAATTCGGCGACATGGTCATATTTGCGCAAACCAAATATGAACCTAATAGTCAGATTTTGAATACGCTCAAGTTTATTTAATTGACTTTCAGTTGAATCAAGATAGCTTGTGCCCGCATAATCGATAACAGAGAGGAGTAAAGATTGTGCTAACATAATTTTTTCACGCGCGCTCGGTGGTCAAATCAAATAGCGCCCGCTTCCTCAGCTTCCTGTTACACATTTCTGTCCTTTTTCACGAAACCACTCTCACTGATTGCGGGTAAGCGAGAGGAAAGATGTGATAAGACACATCAAACTATGCATCAAACATTAAATAATCCTACTATGCAGATAACGAGTCTGTTAAATTTTCAATTATTTTTATTTATTTACATTTCTTGTCTATAGCTATATATTATAGTGGAACTTTACCGAGTTGTTGCACGAGCGCCTGCGAAAGTTTCTGACAAAATAGGCCTTAAAAAGCAGCCACACATTTTTAAAATAAATAAATACATTTATCTATTCTAATGATACAGACCACACTAAGTTTGTAGAAAACATAGATCAAGTTTCGCAAGAAATGGGGAGTAAAAACGCCACTTTTCTTAAAAACTCTTCTATATACAAATATTTAAATCTTAGAGTACATTTGTCTATGTATATGTATAATTATTTTAGAGAGCAAGAATAATTAGTTTCCGAGTGTTTAAGTAAGTAATTAATTTCAAACATGGGTTGTTGCTCTCTGTGACAATTTAGGATAATACTACGATCACCTCATGATAGTTATGAATCGTCCTTTAGTCCTCTACGCAACGAATACATTAGCTACGATCGTCCTCTACGAAAGTGTCAGCTACGACCGAGTCTGCTTTTATAGCGTAGCTACTCACTGCTACTAACAATCTTATGTATGTATTGGAAACCAACAAACGCGAATTCGACAGACACATATTACACGATCAGTTGTTTTTTTTTTACTTTCAAATAACTCTTACTCTATCGTCAGAAAAATTGGTATGAATTTGGTAAATTTCCAGATTGGTAATAAAATATAAATTTATTACCAATCTGAATATATTATAAATTTTTATTAGAATTATTGCAGTCATGTGGCCATGTTATTGATGGAATTTTATTCCTGTTCGTACGTTCCTCAGTTGAGTACGTTATTTTAATCCAAATAAAACACAACGAAATAAAATTCAAAATGCAATTATTTAAAGGAATTCTATTTCCAATCCTTTCGCATAGCGCGAGTTTGAAATTGAAATATGTATGCGATAAGACCTTCTTAAGCAAAACAAAACATTTTAATTAAATAATTAAGTAAATTGATTAAATTTGGGACTTGAATTCGATATCTTAATTGCGGTAAATAATGTTGTTAAAGTAAAAATGCTTTTAGTAAATATAATTTATGATCTGTATTGAATAAAAAATATTCAACTGTCGTAAATTAGAATAGAATTAGTTATTTTAGTTTATTTATTAGAATATATATATATATATATATATATATATATATATATATATATATATATATATATATGAAGATCATTGTTCTGAGTGTTTTGAGTCTGGTTGCCTAATCGAGCTGTAACTCTTTTTTCATATTCTTCCTTCTTCCTTAACACCAGCCCATAAAAATTCTGTCTGTCGACATGTGCATCATTTCTTGATATTGGACGTCCCTTGGTACAAAGGCTTACTAAAATACTGAACGAGGAATAAGCAGTATGGTCGAATGAATAGTATCGATATATGAAGTATTCAGAATGCATAGTTTCTGTAATCAATGGTACATTCACGGCTTTTGACTGCGAGCGTAGAGATATGCACAGCATTGATCGTAAAGGTCTTGCAAGTTCCAACTAGGCGCTTGGGGAATTCGATTTAATGGTTTGAAAAGTCTTGTTAAGAGTACAAATTCAACGTTATAAAACATAGTTATTAGTGGTAGCTACCTTTAAATATAATTAACACGAACGTACGTGATCTCAAATATCGGTAAAACTATTAAAAAGTACTGTTTTTCGCGAGTGGTATCATATACTACCATAAAATGTAGTATATGTAGTCTGTGACTCTCTAGGAAGAAAGTTAAATAGAGTTAACTCTAGGGGGCTATAAAGGTACTGGTACAGATAAACATATATACACATGAAAACATAACTCTTCTTCTAAGACAGTCTACCTGACTAAATTTAAAAGGAAAAGAATGTCCACAGAGAGTAAACAAATTACAATATAATGTAACCGTGCCATAATAATTTTACTGGTCCCGAGAAGCTCACTAGAGTAGAGACATTTTCAAAGTTAGGTATATTTTCTATTCTGATTTTTCTTTTACACTTTATTTTAATTCGTTCTTATGCATAACAATAGAAAAAATCCTACGCATTTGTTGTCATTCTTTATTTAGAAATAACAAATAAAACCTATTTGTATATGTTTTTACACAAGTTTTTTTTACACCCAAGTTATTGTTTATTATAAACACGGTCATTGTATAAAAGCAAGAAAAATTATAAACTCATGAGTACTGCTACAACGTGACAGTGGAGTGACGGCCGGGTGGGACATGCAGGAAGTCGATGGATACAGGTGACTCAGGAACGTGCTTTCTGGCATTCCTTGGGGGAGGCCTAGTTAGCGGAGAGGCTAGTTCAGCAGTAAACTTGTGAAGGGCTGTAATCAATGACCGAATGAATAAATATATGAATGAATAAATTAATAATTGTCACAATGTATATTAGAAAATAATAAGACAAGTAATAGCTCTAATTTAATAATATATAGAATTGCAGTCATGTATCCTGTTTAGGCCAATGCCGTAATTTATAATAATACATTTTAAACAATTTAATAATTAAGACCAATATATTAGTATGTTTTGTCATACAGTAAAGGCTCTCTATACCTTCAAAACGGAACAGCACTGTAGGTATATTTGGTTGCTCATCAAGACTAAGAGTATTATGTGCAGTATCTAAACCAAAGATGCCATGATTTTTCTTCCAATTACAAAAAAGTGAAAGAGAGAAAACGAGAGAAAGAAAGAGAAAGAGAGAGAGATATGTTGCATACACACTCTATAACTATACCGTTTACTTTTCAGTAAACCGAAAAGTGTGGATGATAAAACTCTTAATCTTTAAGACTTTAAACAAACTAATTGGATATGTGTTTATCGGGTTTTAGGCCCATACAATTAAATTTCTAAGCATCAACCGTCAACAGATTGAAAAAACTGTTATTTAATCACATGTTACTTTAACCTGGGGCCGTAAGTACACTTAAATAATCGTTATTTATATCTTTATTCATCTTAGATTTTTGTTCAGAGCTGTCACGAAAAAATTCCTTGGATAATTTTATTTTTAACCGAATTAAAAAACGAGAAGGATCTATATTTGACGAGTATGTTTTTATGTAGATTTACCGATTACGTTTTACGTTACGTTTGTTTCCACATAAAAATTTTGATCAGATTCTTTTTATATTAAAGGGGTATAACTTCAGGGGTGGTTTCATATAAATTTGTAAAAAAATGTAATTATTTATAACTTCATTTTTGTGAACATGATTCATAAAATTGAATATCAAAGAAGATGATAAGATTGATTGTTTTGATTTGATTCTTGCGTATTTTTATATTTAACATGTTGTTCGAATGTATATTTGTAAAATCTTTTTCATACCATGTTTTAAGCAAATAAATATATTATTATTATTATGTGTGGGGTATCTATATAGTTTTCTCATCTGGTTGGGATGTATAAATATATAATTATAAACGAAAATGAAAAGACAAATATACAAAAATATCAATAAAATAAAATAAATACGAAAATACATAAATAAATAAAAGCCCAACCAGATGGAAGCCCCCGGCAGGGGAGACCAAACGGCCGAGGGTTAGGGGGAAAGGGAAAGAAACCGGCGGACGATGCGGGCGGTATCGAGGAGCACCGCCTTCTGCATTTGAGCCTGGAGCGGTCCGCCACGTAGTCCCAGCCGCCTCAGATGACCCGAGAGGCTGACTGGGATTAGCCCGTTTGCAGAGACGACTACAGGAATAATTTCGGTCGGCAGACCACCCCACATGACGGTCACCTCGTGAGCCAGGTCCAGATATTTTGTTTGCTTATCTGTTTCGGCTTTCACGAGGTTCTCGTCACACGGAACGGTAATGTCGACCAAAAATATCCTTGACTGTGCCCGGTCCATCAGCACAATATCAGGCTTATTCGCAAGAATAGTCCTGTCTGTGATGATGGCCCGGTCCCAATAGAGCCTGGCGCGATCATTTTCGAGCACGGCTTCCGGCAAGTACTTGTAATACGGCAACTTCCGATCCACGAAACCGTATTTCAGAGCGAGCTCCTGGTGTAGAATTCTGGCTACTAGGTTATTATTATTATTATTAAAGGCGCGCGAGTGACAGTGTTTTGATTTTATTATAATTTGATAAAATTTATACACATGCTTACAGTATTTGTTTCAATTTTCAGATTTATGAAGGATATCTGATATACAAGTGATTTTTAAAGTGGGTAAACAATTTCAAATTCCGAGGACACTTTGAAACACTTACATTTTTATAATACATTTAGAATTTGTATCTAGGAATTTTCTTCGTACTAAGTAAATGTTCGCATGTTATTTTGCCGTTAACAAAACAATTTAAGAGGTATAAAGAAATTCAAATTCTAATGTTCGCAATAATAATTCGCTCAAAGAATTACAGCGCGGACAAAAAGTTTTCACTATTAACATTTTTTAAAGAATTCTTATTCTGTGTTTACCTTTATTTAAGTGTTTGCGTAGTATAAATTATTGTTTGATTTTTTTCCAAACCTGGAAATCTTTTTAGAATTTTGGATTGAAACATTATTGATTAGATTATAAAAAAATATTTCAGTACCTACCTCTTAACATGAGACTGTTTTATATTCTAAAAATCTTTACTGTAGACAAAGTAATGCTTACCTGTAGGCGAGCATCAGTGCTGACTGTGTAGACTCCTCGGCACTCAATTACGTCGTCAGGCTTGTCGGCAGCGGGCGAGCGCCGCCAGCACGCTGCGCACACTGCAACCAGCACCCCGCATAGGGTCGCACTGCCAAACAAGATTACATGTTATAATATTTAGACTAACTGTAATAATAAATAGTCATGTCTTCCTTGCCGAATTTCGGTCTCGGTGGCCAGCCACAACGGAGACTAGCCATCTGCGCGAGACGGTATTATAGTGTCCTAATGTATGCGCCGGCACGGGTGCACCCTCTATTTTCTCACTCGCATAGTCCGATGGATATGGCGATGGAGCCGCGGTAGCTCAGATGGTTTAACGCTCGCTGTAAATATAAAAGAACGCGAGTAACCCGGGTTCGATCCCCGCTGGCACCAATGAAATTGTTAATTCAATTTTAAGTGCTGCTTTACCACGTGCTCGGCGGTGAAGGAAAACATCGTGAGGAAACCTGCATGGCTGAGGAATATGGAAAAAATATTTAGAAGACATGTGAAGTTCGCCAACACGCATTGGGGCAGCGCGGCGGACACTGTGCCCAGCAGTGGGCGTATATAGGCTTTACTTTACTTTATAGTCCGATGGGCCGGTAATCCGACATGATCGGATAGAGATTAGGCGCAGGACCTACCGCTTTATGAGCTTTCCAAAGCACGAGGGTGAAAACACCGCCAACTTCCTGACTCCGGGCTACTACTGAGAATTTCTTGAGAAATAAACCCAGTAACTGATACACGTGATGAGCAGCTGCGTTTACGTCCTCTTACTGGACCAAGGAGGCAATCATAGAGTAACTGTACAAAGTCCTATAACATACATTTTTAAATACGAAAATACAATTAAAATCTATTTGTAATGAATTAAAAGTACTAAAACAAGTAGTATAACATAGTAAATAAACAGAAACAAGTATTATATTGAAATTTATAATGATTATTATTGAAAATAAATGTACGACAAAATCAAGGTTCGATTATTTTTAGAAACGACACGACACGCGGAGCAAGCGCGCGATGTTAATCATTTTTAGCTGGGGTCTGCGGGGATAAACCGAATATCGCCTACGGGTAGTAATGTGTTCCATGCACGGTACTATAAGACAACTGACACTGCGGTTGGCGATCTGCCTGCTCACGTGGCGATTACGACAAATTCTTCCTTCTGTGAGAGAGGCCTATTCAATATAAAACTTGTACTAAGTAAAGATTACAAAGACAATACTCTATAACTTAACAGTCATTAGTTGTAGGTTTCATTCTCAATCCATTTTAAATTTACAAATTTCTCAATGCTCGTTATAATTTATATTTGAAATAAAATGAAAAATCTCTAATGAGTGTTATATGATTTGTTTATAGACTAAGGGTGACAAACGAGCACACAGTCCACTTGATGGTAAGTGGATGCGTTGTTCCATGGATATCTACATTTAATCTCGATTAAGAATTAAAATGACGATGGGTTATCACCCCTGAGGACTAAGATGGAATGCCTCAATTCCAGTAAAACGGTTTTCCGGTTCTCTACACTCACCGTACGAAACACAGCAGCATTAAGCTGCTATTTTACGTTGGTATTCTGTGAGAGCGTGGTCCTTCCCCGGTCGAGCCTATTCATTCGTGCTACAACTATAATATAGCTGCAGCGTGGCTCTATCACACAATAAAATTACACAATATTACCTAATAGTAAACCTATTGTGCTTTACGTGTATGATTTCATTATTTTTCAATAAGTTCCATAATATACGATACAGATATGACGTCATAATACAATGTTCTCGACGGTATATTGCTCGTAAACTTTTATATCTTTCTTCCTTTCTTTAATAATAGAGTAACTTAGAATCATCACTAGCAAACTATTAGAGGATGTAGTTTTACCTGATATATCTTACCACTAAAAGTTTGTATCTCTTTGCTTGTTTTTTATTTAAATCGTCTTGTAGTGAAAGGGTCTCGAGTAGCAATTTCGTACTGGCAAGCGCAGTGTTGTACCCCTACTGGATGGAGTAATGACCAGATGAAACACGTATGTCGATATATGAAGGTAGAGCAGGACCGTTGTTTGTGATAATTTATGTGAGAGACGTTCAGCAGTGTATGAGCTGTAGTGGTCGTATAATATATATATATATATATATATATATATATATATATATATATAAGTAAAGTAAAGTTACAGCCTATATACGTCCCACTGCTGGGCACAGGCCTCCTCTCACTTCTGAGGGTTTTAAGGCAAGGAAGTGTCCGCCGCGCTGCCCCAATGCGTGTTGGCGAAATATATTTTTTTCTTATTCCTCAGACATGCAGGGAAACCTGTCACGATGTTTTACTTCACCGCCGAGCACATGGTAAATCAGCACTTAAAATTGCAATTAACAATTTCATTGGTGCCGGCGGGGATCGAACCCAGGTTACTCGCGTTCTGTTATATTTACAGCGAGTGTTATCCATCTGAGCTACCACGGCTCATATATATATATATATATATATATATATATATATATATATATATATATAGACCAGTGACGGGCAACAGCGTAAACTCCGTCACTTCGTCTGCCGAGCTATTAAGGTAAATTCTCCCTTCCTAATCCCATATGGACTGTGCCCGTACAGCGAAGATGGAATATTTAAAATATTCAATTTACTTCCTATTACCGTCGGCTAGGTCGTGAAATGCATTGTTTTATTATCTAAAGGTTTTAGTAATTTATATTCAAGGTAGGCACGTATTTTTCAATTTATCTAGTAAAATACTTCTTATATTTGAATCGTTTGCTATGTTACACTATACATATTTAAAGCGTAAGTAGCTCATGAGCTAAGTTTACATTTCTAGTACGCGAATATTCAGAGTGCAATCTTCGATGCTAGCGGATAAATTAAAACAAAATCATAGGAATTATAAAAAATCTACATGTCTAAAATAAAACGTTGAAGACAATTTATAGGTTACACTGCGCCATGATAAACGCGATAATCCACAAGGATATTTGTAAAACGCTAATATCGCTTAATTTAGCTCAGAATAGGGCTGCCAAAAAGGGTTAAACGCTTTCCATTGCTCTATCAAAATGTGAGGGCTAGTTTCTGCCCTAGAAAGTTTATATTCAACACACCGAATATGCTGAAATACTATAAAATAATACCTCAGCTGTTGTATTCTTGTACCTATTTGAATAAAAATATCTTGAACTAAACACCTTAAGCCAAAATTCTTTATTTTTACCTTCCTAATTAATCTAATTACGTTTCACTTCTTTAGTTTTGTACATCACTATATGTATATCTGGATGCTTGGCGATCCACCACTGTACGTTTCACTAGGAGTTTTCTTCCGCGTATAACATCTCTTTGGAATAGTTTACCACCGGCGATTTTTCCAGATCGATACGATCTAGAGTCCTTTAAGAGAAGATTATACGTGGTAGAGCCATGCTGCAGTTATATTAGTAGTATAGTTGTAGCACGAATGGGTCGGCTCGACCGGGGAAGGACCACGCTCTCACAGAATACCAGCGTGAAATAGTAGCTTAATGCTGCTGTATTTCGTATGGTGAGTGTAGAGCACCGGAGACCCTTTTTACTGGAAACGAGGCATTCCATCTTAGTCCTCACGGGTGACAACGCATCTGCATTTTGATTCGTAATCGAGGATAGATGTAGATGTCTATGGGCCACAGCAACCACTTACCATCAGGTGGACTGTGTGCTCGTTTGTCACCCTATCCTATAAAAAAAAAAGAAGAGCTAACTCCTTGTTAAAAGGCCGGCAACGCACCTGCAATAACCGTTTGCTCGTTTACACCCTCTCCTATAAAAAAATTATACATCCCTTTCTATTCTAAGTATATCAGTTTTCTACACAAAGATTGCCTGAAATCACTTTCAGATTAATATCAGTATAACAACATATATTACTTATAATGTAAATAATGTGTACTAAGTAATTAAATAATCGTAAACGAA
Source organism: Parnassius apollo (assembly GCA_907164705.1). Taxonomy (NCBI): domain Eukaryota; kingdom Metazoa; phylum Arthropoda; class Insecta; order Lepidoptera; family Papilionidae; genus Parnassius; species Parnassius apollo. The sequence goes on along the minus strand of CAJQZP010001207.1, from coordinate 5,252,989 downwards.
TGTTTTTTTTAAATAACTTTCGTATTACTAAATCACCCGATTTCCCTTGACGGTTGCCTCCCACTCATTTCAAATAAAAAGGTGCTAACGCTTGCCTAGACGAGACACTTCCGCCAGAATATAAACTTAGCTTGTAACTTGCTTGCGTCGCGTTCCTATATATTAACTGTGGTCGCGTGTTATACCACTTGAAGTATTTAAATGTCACCTGTTTTGGTACGTGCGTGATTAATAACGCTCAAAATTATTCGTATATATTTAGGTTGTTCATTGCTATTGTTCTATTTACTGGAGTAGGTTTCGCAGCCAAACGCCTAACCACTTCACCGAGGCGGTTTTTGTATTGTTAACAATATAATATGTATCAATTAAGCACTGGTGTAATGTTAAAAAATATTACAGGTATAATTGTAACTATTGTAAGGGGTAGTGAGAAAAAGTAGATAATATGTATAATCTTTTGTTTTAAACAATTTCATAGAGAAAATAAATGAAAATCGAAAAGATTTTTTTTAAATAAAAGTCAACAGCCAGCAATATAATACATTAATGTCATTGCAATAGTAAACACAGTTTTATTTAATTCGAAATTCTTAGAAAAATATAGTATGAAAATTGTATTTATAGGGCTTAATAGAATTATTCCTACATAATGAATAACAATCACCTGGAGTTGCGGTGATCGCTGACAATCTATTTTTAAAATCATAATTTTTATCATCTATTATAATTAAATACTATTAAAATTAAATTAGAATGGAATAAAATAGTTTTAATTCAAAATCAATTACAAATAATACTTATTGAAAGTGAGTTTTTAAAAAAAAATTAAGTAAAATATATAATGCAATTTTCACCACGTTTTTATTAATTCGCTTACGTGTATGGTCGGGTCGAATCTAGTAATTTAATTTAACTAACTTCTAGATACGTGTTATTTTAATTATAGCTCAGAATCGGATGACAATGTAAGAATATGAATAAAGAAGCCATTTTAAACTTTTAATAGAGATTTTTTTTTAATTATTATTAGTCTATTGGTCCGTGGGGTCCACGTGCGCTGAAGTTCCTAAAGGAACTGTATCCGCGACTTGTAGTCGCTGCAGGGCTGGTTTTTTACTAGCTCAAAGTTTAAGTAAGTTCTTGACACGATACCACGGGGACTAGGATTAAAAAATAGTTTTAGTTTTTCTTTATGAGTTTTTTTAATATTGTGTGTAATCTTTAAGTTTGATTTAATTATTAATACATAATTTTTTAAATTTTACTTGTTAACTATTATATTTTTACAAAACTAATCCTGCTGAGTTTCTTGCGGGTTTTTTTTTTCAGGATAAAAGTCTCAGAGTATATAGAAGTATAGTTTGATCATGTATGCTCTAAGACAATAGTAGTTTTACGAGCTTGAGGTTCGTGACAATAAAAATTGCCGATAAAATTACCTAAATTAACACTTTAATTTACTTTACACAAATTAAAACTTAAAACACTAATAATTAAACACACTAATTCACTTTATTCCGCTCCGAAGCTTCGCTTGTCTCGCCAAATACCATACTGCCCCGATCGCATCTTGCAGCGCCTATTTATATAAATTAGCAAAGAAGCATCCGGAATATTCAAGTAAATGCGCGCAAAGGGACGAGTGTGCGAGTGTAGATTTTCTAGAAACTTAGTTCTTCGGATGGCGCTGTCGGTTTAGTGATTTGTGATGTCATTTTCTCAATGCTCCCCTCGCTCTCGTTCCTGACACTAGATGGCGCTAGTGTATCGTCGACTTGAGCGCGTAACAGTAGTTTATCAAATAAGCGGTAAATTAAATACTAGTACATACATAAAAGCATTTAAAAATTCTTTCAACAGGTTTTAAGATATGCGTCAGTCAAATGTGGTAAGTTAGAGTATTAAATCTGTTTTAAAATGGATTAGGTCCATATCCAGCTGCGGAATGTACCGGGCAAATACTTCAATATAATTAAAATGAGAACATTATCAATGTATCGGAAGTAAATTAAATACGCATTATTAAATATAACTCAAAAACTTCTGGTGGAGAATCACCAGCTTCAGATAAAAAAAATAATCATCAAAATCTGTTCACCGCGAGAAATTTTTTACACACATATTCTTTTTGAAATCGATAGAAATAGGAAGTAATATGTCATATTCATGAAAGGTCAATGAATTCAATTATACCTCTTATATTTAGTCATATTTCTTTTTTAGGCCGACTTAAATTAACTAAGGACACGCAATTTCAGCATATTAATTCAAAGAACCTTTTTGAGCAATCCTAGCTTTTGGCACCAATACCTAGAAAGCTAGTTTCTTGTTTAATATGCAAAAATATTTAAACCTTATTTGCTAATTTTTTTATATACTTTCACAAAACATTTATCAAAATAAACACGACTGAATTTAATTAATGTTAATTAGCACGGCACAACACTATCAAATGTCAAAGTGGCTTGTCATAACAATATTCCCCTCCGGCAAACCCTCACTGTGCCCGCACCACACAATGTCCCGTGTATATATATATATATATATATATATATATATATATATATATATATATATATATATATCTGGGGGCACGGCAGTGCCCCCGCCAAGTCGAGCAAAAAAGGGAGGTACTATACTTTTCTCGAAGCAATTCAGGCCATTTTCAACCCCCTATAACTTCGTAGTGGATTAAACTAGAAGCATGAATTCAGTAACCAAGTAGGCATTATATAATAATGTTATATTTCAAATTTCATCCAATTTGAACCAGTAGTTTAAGAATTATAACTAGTCAAAGTTTCTTAATTTTGTCACTCACTGACTGACCGATCATCAAAACTCTAAGACACTTCTAGCAGACATATAAGCTTCAAATTTAGAATGCAATTAGTGTTTATTATATAGATCAAGGAAAAACTAAAATATTTTTTAATTTCGGTCCAGTTTTCTAGATACACTAACTGCATAAATAACTTTGTAATCCTATATGACTATATAGAATTACAAAGTTATATTTGCAGTAAATGAATCAGTGTACTTGTGTATGTGTACTTGTGTACGTGTACTTGTGTATGTATGTGTATAATAGGTGTAGATAGGTACGTTGTTGGTATTCAAGAAGTAGAAGGTACCGGAAAGGTAAAAAAGTAGGACTATCTTATCTACAGAAAGAAATGAGATGCCATCAAAACATAACTTGTAAAAAAACCAAGTCTCGCAACTCAGATCTTCTACCGTAAAAAGTTGTGAGATCCATGTAATACCAAGTCGGTTAATTTATTCAGTCCCTACTTAAGGATCCTTCTGTTTTAAGTTATTACGTAATTAGCTAACCTAACAACATTTTATAGTGACCATATCAATGTTAAAAATCTTTTATGTTTTAAATATATAGATTGACTTGGCCATCGCACTAAGCAATTTAATATAATATGGTATAATATGTATTACTTGCACAGATTACCCCTTAAAAAACCACAAATTATTGTGAGATACATTATGTTTTCATGCGATGGCCTAGTCAATCTACATATTTAAAACATAATAGATTTTTAACATTGATATGGTCACTATAAAATGTTGTTAGGTTAGCTAATTACGTAATAACTTAAAACAGAAGGATCCTTAAGTAGGGACTGAATAAATTAACCGACTTGGTATTACATGGATCTCACAACTTTTTACGGTAGAAGATCTGAGTTGCGAGACTTGGTTTTTTTACCAGTTATGTTTTGATGGCATATATATTTCCCGGAAGAACCTTGTGTTAAATTTCAATTTCATAACATCTGAATGAATTCGAGAAAATAACTACAAATCCTTAATTTAAATTTTAAAATGAAACTTTTATCGCAATTTTAAGTGCTGAAACTGTGAAACTGAAGGACGTGGTAAATACGTGCTCGCTGGTGAAGGAAAACATAGCAAGGAAACCTGCATGTCTGAGAAATAATAAAATTAAACGAAGACTTTTCTGAAGACCGCTAACACTCATTGGGGCTTGGCGCTCATTAAACGCATCAAAAAGCTCGGCGATCACTTCCTAGCCCTAAACCTCTTAAATCCTCTCATAAACGTGAGAAAGCCTGTGCACAGCAGCGGAACGTAGAAGGTTGTAACTTTATGTTTTACTTTACTAAACAAAAAAAAAAACAAAAAATATAACTAAACATTTTGATCTCGTAATTTTTAAGTTATATAGCGATAACCTTACGTAGTTTTAAGTATTAGGTGCAATTGGAGTAAGAGCCAATGATAAGAATTATGTATAACATAAAACTTCATATGTATTTATATGTTTTTATACGTGGTAGAGCCACGCTGCAGCTATATTATGATTATAGCACGAATAGGTCGGCTCGACCGGGGAAGGACCACGCTCTCACGGAATACCAGCGTATAATAGCAGCTTGATGCTGCTGTGTTTCGTATGGTGAGTGTAGAAAACCGGATACCCGTTTTACTGGAATCGAGGCATTCCATCTTAGTCCTCAGGGGTGACAACGTATCAACGTATTTTGATTCTTAATCGAGGTTAAATGTAAATGTCTATGGGCCACAGCATCCACTTACTATCAGGTGGACTGTGTGCTTGTTTGTCACCACTTATTCCATAAAAAAACGTAATGTTTGATAGAATAAAGTCAATCGTTCTCAGATCATAAATCAGCTACTTATATCTTAAGCTTAATATTAAAATTGTAAGTAATAATATTTTTTCGTGTAATACTGAAACATAGTCTCAAATTATACAGTGTAAATCATCTGATGATGGCCTTATTAACTGAATAACAATGTAATCTGCAGCGGTTTGGTACAGCGCATAAGTGATAAATCACATTGAGTTGTTTGTGTTGAAGCACATATATTTTACTTTGATAATACATAAGAGCGCTTCATATACTAAATAAAACATTGGAGAACGCACCGACAGATGTTATTTTGCGCTGTACAATTTTTTTTAATATTAAATTTCCTTAATGAATAATTTAAAAAAATCTCAAGTAAGACTCTTCGATAAGTTGAAATTGTTTTTAAATCTGGGATACGTCCAAACTCAACAAATTTCACCGAAAAACATTAAGCTGTCGTTTCCAAAGTAATGACAGAGTTTGTACTAAATACTAGGGCCGATACGGATGCAAAGATAAAACCTTTTGCTAGCACCATAAACGGAACGGAGTAAAAGTCTAAAGTCATAACTATCTTTATTTCAACAAAAGATTCAATCAAATGGTGTGACGTTGCGCGGATCTAAATTAGCAAATTGATTGATAGTAAAAGAAAAAAAATTAAAATTTAGATTTTTTTTTGTTTACAAACTAATTTTATTTGTTGAGTTGTTATATTGAGTTGAGAAATTTGTAATATTGCCGAAAAAAAATATGTAAATTGGCCTACGGATTACGGAGGAAATAGATTCGAAATTGAACGCTCAAATAGTAGCATCTGTCAATCTGTCAACCGTCCATTCCCCTAGTTTACTGCTGCCCCCCCCCCTCCCCCGCAGCCTATATTTATAACGGTTTATAATCATTTAATCAAGAAACAAATCTTATAACATATATTTATTATATCGGAGAGAGGTTATTAAGCGATTTTCTGCGGCGCTGCTCCAGTCCCTGATGGCGAACGTTACTTTATTTCTCAGATATGCAGGTTTTCTCAACAAGTTTTCCTTCACCGCCAAGCACGTGGTAAATCAACACTCAAAATGGCAATTAATATTTTAACAAAATATGTCAATGTAAATAAAATCCGTTTGTGAAAAATCTTTCCTTCAATTCGTACACTAGTACTTTTTTTTTAAAGGCACAATTTACGATATAATATTTAATACAATTGTTATGAAAACATTAAGAAATAGCATGATAGCGACCACCTTATACCCAAGGGATATTATCAATCATGTACTCTTTAGTAGTATAACATTCCTTATTAAACCATATTTCAAACCTTTTGATAGATAAGGTCTGCATATTTTCTGGGACATTGTTGTAAAACCGTAGACATGCCTCATGAAAGAATTACTGACTCTTTGGAGTCGAGTAACTGGTATAACTAACTTGTGCTTGTCCAGGTATTTACAGAATGTTCATAACTATTTTTAATAAAATTATTTTTATTTTTGTGTACATACATTAAATTTTGTTGTATTGGGAAACCAAAGTTAATTATATTTATTTCTTTAAATTTTTCTCTAAGAGATTATTTCGGACCTAGGTTGTAAATTGCTCTTATGGCTCTCTTCTACAAAACAAAGATAGTTTCAATGTCAATTACATTACCCCATAGCAAGATTCCATATGACATTATGCTATGGAAGTAACTAAAATAAACTAATCTAGCTGTTTCAACACATGTAAGGCCACTAATTTTACAACATTGGCTACAGAACTAAGTTAAACTATGCTAGCTACTATATATATATTTTTTATTATATATATATAAAAGCGACAGTACCCTAATGACAGAGCGCGAACCGCGAACTGAAAAAAGTCGTGGGTTCGAATCCACCATTCGACTACTGTCGTGAACCACTTGTAACACAAGCAATTTAAGCTTACCACGAGTGGTTAAGGGGAATATTAGTAATGTTTATAGCATTGTTAATATTCTTTTTTTATATATGTATGGGCCCCATTGAAGCTTCGCGTCAATTATAATTCCGAGAAGACAGTGGGTTCAACAAGGCCCAAATCCTTCCCGTTTAAAAGCACACTGTTTTCACCTGTTTAACATTGTATTCACAAATAGTACAATGAATAATACGCAATTAATTACATTACAGCCCATAGAGCCCACTGCTGAACATAGGCCTGTCCTATTGAATGCCTTATAGGCAGGTTTTTGTTATAGTTGCCACGCTTTAACCGCAGTTTATTATAAGTTTAAGTTGTTATTAGGAAGTTTCTGTTGGCAATCTTCAGTTTCCCTTCAATTATTTTTGTTTAAAAAAGTAAGTGTCGCTTAGACGCCAAAGCGCCAGGAATTTTTAATTCCCAATTATAAAATATTCTAGCCTAAAAAATTATCAGCTACGCCGCTGGTTTGCTTGATTAGCAAACTAAAAGGGGAAACGGATTTTTACCGGCTTTGTGCAGTCTGTTGATTGATGAACTATTCAGTTTTTGCTTTACCGGATTAAGTGATACTCTGCCAAGCTCTAGCCGCGAGCGAAACTAGGGCTTAGGTAAAATGTAAACATAAACATTAAGTACTTTTCCACCGTACTGTGTAGCCATTGTTTACCAATTTGCTTGTAAACAAGATTTGCTAGGATATAGCTGTTTTTAATAATTTCTGCACTGTATACAATTGCGATACAGCGAGCGATGAATGCAGCAATGTTCTGAGATTCTTTCTAGTGAAATTCGTAACGAAGGAGTCTGCCGGAGGTCACCGCCATAGCCTCGTGCATTTGTAAGCTGAAGTGGCAATGGGCTGGCCTTATCTGTCGCAGAAGCGATATCCGTTGAAATATACGTGAGTGGAGACCTCGATTTGGTAAACGCAGTGAGGGATACCATTTGGTTAGATGGAGGGCACCTCTTAGCGCCTTATTGCCTTGGAAGAGGCCTATGCCCAGCAGTGGACTGCCACAGACTGAGCATGATGATACAATTAGTTTTTTGACGTTTTAAGTGCTTTGCAACACTTATGGCCAAGAAGGTCCTAAATGTTCTGATGGCATACGGCTTCCATCAGCTTTTAACTATAATTTTTCTTGTTTCAATCTACGCAACCGGACCAAAGCCGGAGACCCTTTTTACTGGAAACGAGGCATCCCGTCTTAGTCCTCACGGGTGACAACGCATCTGCATTTTTATTTGTAATCGAGGATAGATGTCTATGGGCCACAGCAATTACTTACCATCAGGTGGACTGTGTGCTCGTTTGTACCCCATTTTCTATAAAAAAGAGCTTACGCTATAATCTTCCATTATATGGTTAATAGTATGCTTGACCTAAATGTATTTATCAGCGGATCCCTAGCCTTTTCTATGAAATTGGGATATTATTTCGATTTTAGTAACCCCACTAATCATCCGTGGTAGAGATTAATGTTAAAAAAACTTCAATGTTCTTTTACGAGGAATTGCGATCCCACTCACTGGTTATGACGCGAAAACGCTACGATATATATACCTTTATTTTAAAGTTGTACATATCCCCTTAATTTCAATATTCTAACTCAAAGTATGTATATTTCTATATATCCTTATCCTATTAATTCTCATCTTAAACACAAGAAGAATGAAACGCAAGCATCTCACGAATGACAACACTGAGTCAGTGTCACTCAAGGCAACGTACTCGTAAAGCAATCGCCCGTGGCGCGTGGCCGCTCTCCGCCAAATAAAATACTTAAAATAGTAATCTCGCTTTAAAAAAAAAAAGAAAATACGTAGTGTTATATTAAAATTCTGTGTTATTTTGGGAAAAGTAGACAACCCGAGTACATCGAGAAACCAAGGAAACTGCAAGATATTCTGCTGGTCTGGAGGCAACCTATCGTTAACGGACCACTGGTATATTACCGGAGCGGCTCGGAACAAGACAAGCAATGTATTCAAAAAAAGCTTGCCTAATGCTGCATTTTTGTAAAAGCGCTCATCCAGCAGTGGAATTAATAATCACCGTGAAACAAATAATGGTTACACGATAATAAAATTAAAATTAATTTGTACGTTTCTCGCGTACATATTTTTCTGATCTCAATTTTTACGAAATAAGTGGCATTTGAGATGAGGTGAGCTGTCACGGCTCAATGAATTTGTTTTATTTAATATATTTCACTAAAAATACGTGTTAGTGATCGGTTGCGATCCTCGGCAATATGTTCCATTTAAACAAACGCACTAGACGTAAACGAACTGCAAAGAATATATTTTCCCAACCTCCGTCAAATCGGATGAGTCTTACGAAAACAAATATAATGTATCTTGTCTCGAACTCCGTGACTCAGGTAACCTGATATCTAACGCCGTATACAAAAGAAAGTTTTGCATATATTTTATAAATAAATATGGGTAAATTTTGTAAATTCAGGAGGCCTACTGTAGTATATTTTTATTAATGTATAATTATATAACTTTATGAAAAACGTAATATTAATGTCAAAATCTAACAAAAATATAACGCTGTCTAATATACTTGAAAACCAAGTAATAAAAGGTTTATTTTGTCTTTACTCTTCCTTTTATTTACTCTAATAATAAAATATTGCAGCGAACTCCCTAAGTTACCCTCCCGGCACTTTCATTTCGTAGATGTAACACCTTTACGATGTCCCTGCTTCCTTTAACAGACTGAATATACACGCATTCTGATACCTAAGAGTGTAAACTTACTCGTATGTAATACCTACGTGTGTTTGAGGTGAAATCATGTGGGGTTTTGTTTGTCATTATCAGTCACTTGTTTCCAAAGCAACTTCTAAAGGTAGACGTAGTTATAAGTTAAAAAATATTGTAATATTGTTTCTTGAGACTGAATTACTAAAATATTAATTGCTATAAATATTCATGCATTTATTCGTGACAAAAAATGTTTACTTACGGAATATAATAAGCTCATTGAATAAGCGAAATGGATAAGTGAAGTTATGTATATCAGTAACTTGTTATGAGCTCACTGTCATGAATCTCTCAGGCACAGAGATTTTGCTATAATCGTCACACTTGGCACTTGAATCTAAAGCAGCGTCTGAACTACGCGATGTTTGAAGTCGCGGTCACAAATTAACTTTTTTTTTTAAAAAGAGGGCCGCGGTCCTTCCCTTGGGGGTGTTGTTGAAGTAACGTCAATGGTCGTGATTATCATAATTTCTCAAAAAGTTCTATGTGTTGATATCATCAGATTGAATTCAATATTTAAACTATATATATTTGAGTTAATAATTTTAATGAATATATAAATATATTTTTTTCTAAGTTTTAAAGACATCATAGATCGCGATCCCTTTAAAGCTTATGTAATCTTAGGATCACGAAAAAACGTTACTGTTATTTTTGCCATGTTTTATCTAAGGATCTTGTAATATAACTGTTCTCTATTACCGAAAACTTCATCTAGCTTAGCTATCCTTTATCTTAATTCATAAGATAGTTAGAATATGTTCAATTATAATACTGGAACTTTTCTGACTGTTGAAATAACCGCTGACGGAAAACAACTTCTGCCTAGATTTAGTATTAATTTAATCTTGATAGTTCAATTTTCAACCGATTTCAAAAAAAGGAGGAAGTTCTCAATTCGACTGTATTTTTTCAATGTGTAATTTTTCAATGTCAAAGCCTCAGAACTTTTTTTCTAGGTAAATCGATTTTGATTCTTTTTTTTATTTGAAAGCTGGTGCTTCTCATTTGATCAAGGTCTGATTGGTAGCTTTTAATTTATCTTTAATAATGCGTATTTAATTGATCGACTACCTACATTAATGGTGTTCTCATTTTATTTATATTGAAGTCGGTTGTACAAAATTTTTAATTTTACCACTTGCTTATGTTATGCTTAAATCATCATATTCATCATCATTGTTGTTATAATCACAAATCCACTGCTAAACATAGACTCCTCCAAGAAATAAAGCCACCCTCGTGATCAACTCGTTGATCAACGAGTTGTATAAATAGCAACTATATCGGCTCGCCGCTCACTTAGCCTTCAGCCACCGCAGAAACTACTTCACCTGTGGATGCCTCGTGTAGAGGCGAAACACGTATCGTATTATCGAGAGTGGTGTGTCGTCCCTAGTGTGGTGGTGTTGTGGGTGGTGGTACTGGGAGTGGTGGGTATAGGGGGATAGTGCATGCAATTGAGGGTGGTTTTTAGCTGCTCTTCATACTGGGTAGGACACATCGTTTTATTTTATTACGCGAATATGAGCAAATTAAGTTGTAATAATTACAACCATATGGATTCAAAAATGAATATTGAGCCCCGAGAATATTAAGTCAAATTCTGGTTTGAACACCTTTAATTTTTCTGCCATGTTCGCACCATTATTGTACTCCTGAACTCGACAATCATTTATGTCTAAGTCAAACGCTTGTGTAATTGCATCAAGAAAGAGGCCAGTAAGTCCTTTTCCCGAAGAGTCACTTACTGGCTTGTAAGCAACAAAATACTCGTGCTTTGACTACCTAATTAGCTTCAACAAAACGGAATGTTAGTGATATAAGAGTAAGTGAATTGGTGACTGGTGCCCGGTGGTAGCGTTTCGGTTTTCACCCCCCCCCCCCATGATGGCGCGGTGTGGTCGCACCGCTCTCACCGCCCTAGGACCGCCACTGAACGTGTGTACAACGTATTATATGTCATGTAAAACACCGATAACGCTTTTTTTTTAAAACTAGTGTTCGTTCTGTGGTCGGAATTCGACCGTAATTCATGAATTTTTTAAGTTTATGTATAAGTCAAACTGTATTTCACTTTCAGCTCTTAAAATATTTATTTATTTTATTATATGTGCTTTTGACTGCATTTTTACAAATAAAACACAGATTTCTATCAGATATCAAATATACATGATATCTATAAAATAAACTCTTTGCGACGCGAATGAAATTTGAAATCACACAAAATTCACAGCTTATTCAGTCACACTTTCAGTAATTAGGTATTTTGCTGGTAACATTTTATATTTCTTTGGCGACAAACTCTTTTGAGCGACTGTTTGACCGATGTGTTTGACTGTTAACATTCGGAGTATGCACGTAAACAATGAATGTTTTGTTTTATTTTATTTTTATTCTAACGCATATTATATATAAATTTTAGCTTTCTGCACGCTTTTGCCATATAAACTTTACCTATGCCAAAAATCACACTCCTCCAGGCGCGAAATATGCTTTAAAAGGTTTACAAATTTTCTCTTCACGTATTAATATTTAGGTAAAGTTGAATTTAAGAACTTCTCCAAATACTCTAGCATCTGATTATATACAACCTAAGCTCATGTCCATGCGAGAATGCCGAACTCAAATACGATAAGTCAAAAAATATGTTCGATGCTTAGGCTCATGTCCAGGGGACTTCACCCTTGCCATTTTTCTAATAACAAATGCCACTTCTTATACCGAAAATCTTACTTTAATATCTTCATGAAGCTGCCCGGCTTCGAAAACCTGCTCTGTTTGTGTCGGAGTGGGCTGTACTTTCAAACGCTTTTGAAAAGCATTAGAATGTGTACAGGGCACTGGTGACGGAATACAACAGTACCAGTGCAAGTATATTGACTCTGTGCTGCACGAATCTTTCGTGGGTTCATGCCAGTCGCAGCAACTTAAAAGACATTAGTCCGGGATTAGATTAACAGACGAGAACAGTTTAGTAAAGAAAAATCAAATATCTCAAAAATAAAAGGGAAGGTTTTATTCTAATGAAATTCTGTTTTGTTTTTAATGAAAGAAAAATAAAAGTATTAAATTTGAGAAATCTCACCACCTAACCTCTATTTTAATATTTGACAAAACGTTTTAACACAGCTAAAGTTTACCTCCATTAAAAGACTTAATAATTTCCAAAGAACATTCACTCGCATTGACCCTTACAAGAGGAGAGGCTCTTCATATTTTTAACCTTTTAACAGCATCTTACGTAATTAATTTTTATACACAAAATATAATTCTGGTAAATGATGATCTTTAAATAGCTAGGTTTTTTTTAAATTATCGCGATGAGTTCTCCCAGACCACCAGTTTCTGTAATGCATTTGCATAATATGTACTTCAAAACATAGGAAAAGGGTTTAATATTAAAATCATTTTAAAGTTTATTAGTGCAACAGTTTTTACGTGAATTTAATTTATAAAAAGATCATCTTATGGGATTTTTCGTCCATCAGACCAACATTCCATCCTGGCCGTCTGAGGTGTCATACATATGTACATTTGTATTTAGATTTATAACCGAGAATAGATGTAATTGTCTGGGAACAGGTGGACTGTGCTCGCTTTGTTTTCCTTACTTCAATAAAAGAATCATTCCGTTGTTTCGTTTACGAGTCAGACAATTAGGTAAACATTAATCCATTGCCAGAAACGAGTAATCTTCTCGTATAAGCAATAAACTGACGGAGAGCTAGAGTCCCATTGAAACATTTATTACACTATAAACTGACAGCGTGCATGTCCAGTCGTTTTCATGGACCCTGAGCTTTCCGCAACGAAAATATTACGCCCTTTCATAAAGTTTGAGGACGACATTTTTATTTGGCTAACAAGATACATACGCCATATTTTATAGTATACGTTTCCTGATTGAATAAGTTATATATTGTGTAAAATACAAATTCATAAAACGGAATAAATACTACAAATAAAATTAAATCAAAATAACATTCTTCAGAAGGCATTTTAGCGAAAATAAGTTAGCCAACGTAAGGTGGTAGAACTTGTCTTCTGCCAAAGAGTCTGTCTGCCTATTCTGCCGTCAAATATCAGTGCTAGCACCGGTAAGGGTATGGGAGCCAGTATAATTACAGAGTGTGAGGTATCCCATCTCAATCCTGAGAGGTGACAACGCGTCTGTAACCTTCGCTGTTCGAAGCTGGCTGCAGGTGTCCACGGACAGCAATGGTCACTTACTGTCAGGTAGACTGTGAGTTCGTTTGACGTATGTAAAAAAGTTCTTATATCTAATACACCTTTATCATTGAACGAACCTTACAAAAAATACATTGACATTATAATGCGCTGCCTCCGTCTGCGCGACATTTGGCTGAGTGTGGTTGTAGTAGTGCCTCGCGTGGGAGACGGCCGCGACCGCGGCAAGCCGCTGCGAGCTGCCCATAGCCCAGCCGAGCGGGCTGCGCTGTGCGCTGACTGCACCCACGCCCGCCACCAGCCACCACTGGCGCCAGCAAGCCACCACCGAACCGCGCGGCGCCGCCGGTGCGACTGCCGCGTCCTATTTATTTTTCTTTTGTAATTTTTTATTTCACTATATATCTTTTCACTTTTCTATCCAGTCAGTGCTAATTTTCAGTCGAATATATCAGCTATGTTTCGACTTAAGCCGTCTGTTGACCAAACACATCTGTAACAAGACAGATTATACTACAGTCATGTTTATTCACTCAAAATTGTTAGGAAGTTAATTTGAAAATCTAATTAGAAAGTTTTGGTAAAATTAATTAAGTTGAGATTGCTTTATCTGGAAAGCGAATCTGTTCCCTTATGTAATGTTGTTGATATTACGATACTCGGTTTGGAGGAACATGTTTCACGGTGTTGTTAATCATTTACTCGTGGGTCCTATGTTTTTTTCATTCACTATAGCCTATTAAAAGTCCACTGCTGAATATATGGTCACCCCATAGATGGCCATGGTAGCCATAGTTGGCAACTGCATTTATTATTTTGAGTTGTTACTCGAAAGATGCTGCGGCCCATCTTTTTCACTTCCCTCTGTCGTCTCTTACGGACACCCACGTGAGGATACATGGTAGTAATTAACGCCATCACTACACGACGGCGGGTCCTATTATTTTAACACAAAGTTTAGTTTTCCAATTCGCTTCTTTAGATTTAACCAAAATAGTTATGTTGTATGTAATTTATAAAAAATTATCCATTTGTTATCTTAAACAATTAAGCTAATAATAAGTGAAATTTATTTGTTTATATTTATTTTACACTCTTTTATCTTTTTATCTCGTTACAGCTTATTGTGGCTGCTGAACATAGGCCTCCCCGATATTGCCTCATAGGGGAAATATTTTTCAATAGTTGCCACGCTTGGCAAGCGGGTTGGCTATCGCGATTTTTTATTTTTAGTCATTATTAGGAAGACAGTGTTGCTCATCTCCTAATTTCTTTTCTTGTTTCACCTCTTACAACACCCACGAGATGATATGAGGATATTCTTATACCGTCGCTATAAGGGGAGAATCTTAAAATCTTAAAATGTCGTTATTGCTAAAAGAGATATATATATATATATATATATATATATATATATATATATATTTGTCTTTGCCTGGCGTATGTTGACTATGAGTAAGCCTTTGATTCCGTCGAAATTTGGGCGGTGCTACAGTGCCTTCAGCGGTGCCAAGTTGACTGTCGGTATATCGAAGTACTGAAATGTTTGTACAGTAGGACTACGATGGCTATCCGAGTACAGAACCAGAGCTCGAAACCTATCCAACTGCAGAGAGGTGTAAGACAGGGTGACGTTATTTCCCCGAAACTCTTCACCGCTGCATTGGAAGACGTTTTCAGACTGGACGGAAAGGAGTATCATCCGAGT
Source organism: Parnassius apollo (assembly GCA_907164705.1). NCBI lineage: Eukaryota > Metazoa > Arthropoda > Insecta > Lepidoptera > Papilionidae > Parnassius > Parnassius apollo. Next base: position 5,237,725 of record CAJQZP010001207.1, on the reverse strand, counting down.
ACATCACTCACTTTCGATTTGCCGACGATATATTCCTTATGGCAGAATCGCTGGAGTACCTAAGCATTATGCTCAATGACCTCAATGGTGTCTCCCAACGGATAGGTCTTAAGATGAACATGGACAAAACAAAGATCATGTTTAATGTCCATGTCACACCTATGCCGGTAGTTGTTGGAAGTACTATGCTCGAAGTTGTTGACGAGTAGGTACGTTTACCTGGGACAAATAGTCAGACTAGGTAAGTCCAACTTCGACCGAGAGGTCAATCGACGGATTCAACTCGGCTGGGCAGCGTTCGGGAAATTACGACACATTTTCTCGTCAGGTATACCTTAATCTCTGAAAACTAGATTGTACAACCAGTGCGTGTTGCCAGTGATGACTTACGGATCTGAGACGTGGTCCTTCACTGCTGGCCGTATGAGGACGCTCAAGGTCGCTCAGCGAGCTATGGAGAGGGCTATGCTCGGAGTTTCTCTGCGTGATAGACTCAGAAATGAGGATATCCGCAATAAAACCAGAGTGACCGACATAGCCCAACGGATTAGTAAGTTGAAGTGGCAATGGGCCATATGGCCGGCCGAAGTTCGAAGAACCGATAACCGATGGGGAATAAAGGTTCTCGAGTGGCAGCCTCGTACCGGTAGGCGTAGTGTAGGGCGACCCCCCACTAGATGGAGTGATGACCTGGTAAGATATGTAAGAAGTCGATGGATGCAGGTGGCTCAGGACCGTGCTTTGTGGCATTACTTGGGGGAGGCCTATGTTCAGCAGTGGATTTGTGAAGGGCTGTAATGATGATGATGATATATATATATATATATATATATATATATATATATATATATATATATATATATATCATACATACATACGTACACATAGTAAAATAATTCTTTTACACACTAAGGTCACGGCTTACGATTTGTATTACATTACACACGAAACACGAATAGGGCGGCTCAGTCGGGAAGGACCGCGCACAGCCAGCGGCATACGATTGATTCTGATATGTTTCGTACAGGGAATGACGAGAACCAAATTCTTCAAACCACGTGACAAATGAACTTATGCACAGCTGCAATTTTTAACAAGGAAGGCTTCAGATGCGCTGTCACCACTGAAAACTAAGTTGGAGTGCCGATTGTAATTCTACTGGTCCTCTGTACCTTCAAGCCAGAGATCAATATTGCAGCACCTATTTTTTGGTCGAAATAGGTGATAAAGTGTTATTAACCCACGGACTCAAAGACAGTAAAAGAGTCCTACCAGTAAATAAAGCTAAAGTAACTTTTAAAGATAGAACTCCTCATTGCCAAAGTGGCATTGCATCTCAGTTCTCACAGGTGAGAACGCCTATTGATTTTCAATCGTCAATCTTAGATAAATGTTGCTCCCTGCGGACTACAGTTTCTACTTACCATCAGGTAGACTATAATAGGTTGGTTTTTTTATCACAGACCTAAATAATCCAGAATTGGATTTCTACGGACTGATTAACAAGATAATGCGTTCTGGCACAAACTAATTGTTAAAATGATTGAGTTATTATGTAAAAAATATTATATTTTTATTTTTGAAGTTGTAAAGTTAGTGTATTTCCAAGAAGTCCCATGTAGATCCTTTACGTAAGTAAATGTTTGACTTCTCGTTTAATAGATATATTTTATTTCTATTTATTATCCGTGTACTGTTTATTATATTTAACGTTTAACGTATATTAGTTTTTGTCTCTAATTCTTGATAAATAATAGTCAACTTCATTAAATTAAAATTTTAAGCATAAAGTCTTATTTTAGATAAAACATAAATTTCTTAAATTTTCGTAATTTAAAGCCACTTAGTTTTTTAAAACGCTGCAAAACATTTATAAGGCAAATTACATAGAGCGTTTTGCGTTTTAGTTAATTTACTAAATATTAGCGATTTTCTCATCGTCCTTTCAGGTTTTGTCGGCATATTTAACTAGTAAAAAAGTAAGCCTTTAAATTTTAAATAACCATATTTTTTTTATAAAATAGAGCAAAAATTTACTCATAAGAACATTTTATAACATCAGGATTATTCTACTATTGTGTGAACCGAATACCCTATTTACTTTAAGAAAACACTTCATCACAGTAGTGACCACTACGTTTTGATTAATAATCGAGGTTAGACGGTTTTATAACAAACAGGTAGTCCGTGTGCTAGTTTCTCACACTTGAATGAAAAAAAATAAACATTATGCTTTCCAAGATAATTTTAAACATCTTCCTCCTGGATAAAAAACTTAAGAGACGTTATCTTTTTTCTTTTACTTATTCTCATAATTTTTAAAAACCTGTCCTTAAATGAACGTTGATTAGAATAGTTATGGTTTTTGAATAATTAATAAAACCAATCTTGAATTGAAATAAACAAAAAATGATAAAAAATTTACCTTAAAATTATACGCTTTAAACCACTACACTTTACGCGGCACAAGTTCGCGCACCTTCGGCGGGCGTTGACGCGACTTTCGCCCCCGGACCGTGACAATCGAGTGCCGGAAACCGCCCCAACTCCACCAACGTTCGCCGTATGAACATTTCTACGTTTGTCCAACGTTTGCAGCAATAGTTTGGAGCACACCTCCTTTCTGTAATATACGTAAGTGATTCAAAAATAGAAATTTATGAGCTATGTGCATTTGTTTGAGTGCTTTTTACTTCATAAAAGTGTAAGATATAAATTCAGTATGCTTTTATCCATTTGATACAGCTTTTCAAAATCATCTATATATTAATATACATGAAGGAAAACTTTTTAAGCATATTACACGCACGGCAGAGTTTTCCACAACCATTCATTACCTGCGTCCATCTGTCCATAGATCATTATATATATTTGAGAAGCTTGCCGTGTTTTTACGTAAGTCTTTAGCAACAGCTGTAAAATATTACTTATACGCTGTCACTTAATTGATATTTTTCACAACAATAGCGTTATAAATTTTCTTAACGGGGACATTAAAATTTAAATTCGACAAGAAGAATGTCAACGGCACTTCCTCCAACATTAGGTAAATTACAAGAGCCACGTTATAACAAAATAAGTATCTAATGTAACCAAATTTTTGGAGGCAGGCGCTTTTATGTTATTGTCGTGTAGTAGTAGTATTAGCTGGGACACTTAGCAGGAACATATTTTGTGTATTATTTTTGTAGTTATATTCATTCTAGACAGTTTCAAGTTGAACAAGGAACAAATATTGTAATGCCTATAATTTAAAAAAAACACGTGTGCAGTTCACACGCGTTAGAAGTGAAACCTTCTTAAAATTAAACATTGTGACAAAGAGACGAATGCAGAATATCAGGAGTAGGATAATTGTAGGGTTTATGTATTATTAATATTGTTACCAAGTTTAAAAATTGTTTTGTTCATTACATATTACACTACAAGTTTTCAATTTCATTATCGTACTTAAACATTTTTAATCAACAAATTTCGTCCTTAATCCTTACTGTTACATCTACATACATAATTGAAAACACTGTATTATACTATTTTCTATTTATTTATTTATTTATTCTTTTTTTGTAAACGACAATACAGAAACATCAATATAGTTAAAACTAATTAAAGTATGTACAATAGACGGTCTTATCACTCTGATACTGATTTCTTCCAGACAACCTTTGCGAAGAGGAATGATGCAAACAAAAGTTACAAATAGAGGGGGGCATAAAAAATAATAATTAAAAAAAATGTAATAATACATACAATTAAAAATAAGTGAAAGTTATATATAAAATATCATATAATAGGTTAAATGAAAAGAGTACGAGAAAGGTAAAGTAATCATTTAATCATAAAGTAAGTATTTTCTATATCACTCTCTCGCCGCTTAAATCCTATAGATGTATATGTTTGTCCCTTTTTAGTGTCGCTTTTTCGTTTTATCCATTTTAAAATTATAACGATATATGACTCTAAAGAAGTTGGCACTTCAAGGGATACCACAAGAATTTTCTCCTGTATCGTGGAGGCCACTGACAAGCATAAATCGCACAAGAACCAACATCCAGATCCGGTACAATTTGTAGGTCATAAAATACTTGTTCACTGCGGGATTCGAACCCGCGGCCGTCGCGTTATTACGCAACTATTTAATGTTAAACCACTGCGCCGCGGAGCCGTCAAATGCGTGGTGCATTTGTAAAACACAGGACAAAATCCTAGTGCGGGAGACAGTAGTCAAAATTTTTTTACTTTGTTTTTGAGAATATTTTAGCTAAATGGAGACTACCTACAAAATTAGCGTCTGAATAGTTCTCTGTGAATTGTGAATACTTAATTACTTTAACTTCAATGAATACGGACTAATGAATTTTTGAGTGAGCAGTCTTTACCATCGTAATTTAATTAGTTAAAAATTTAATAAGTGTAGCACTTTTATCTCATTTAAGCAAATATTTATTTTGCTGTATAACTTACGGGCTTTATATATATAGCTTGCAACTTTGGAAAAAAAGTCCCGTTGGATTTATTGCTGGTTCTTCCCAGGACAGAGGTTTTTTTTTAAATCAATGCTAAAGTAAAATGATTTTCAATAAAAATTACTTGTATTCTATCTGTATATATAAAAATCAAATGCTGTCCGTTACTGGCGCTAAAACTCGAAAACGTTATACGTGGTAGAGTCATGCTGCAGTTCTGTTTGTAGTATAGTTATAGCACGAATGGGCCGGCTCGACCGGGGAAGGACCACACCCTCACATAATACCAGCGTATATAATAGTAGTTTAATGCTGCTGTTTTTCGTATGGTGAATGTAGAGAACCGGAGAACCTTTTTACTGGAAACGAGGCATACCATCTTAGTCCTTATGGGTGACAACGCATCTGCATTTTGATTCGTAATCGAGGACAGTCAAGATGGGTGTTAGGTTCCCTCTAAGTCACATTTTTCTTCTAACGCCAACTTCACCTGCATGCGGTGCACTGTGCTGATTGACGGACGAATTTCTGGCGACTAAATGGCGCTGAACCCCAATTTTACAGACTGGTTATGACGAGGAAGCAGAATCACCAGCGTAAAATAGCGGCTTAATGCTGCTGTGTTTCGTATGGTAATGTAGATAACCGGAGACCTTTTTTTACTGGAAACGAGGCATTCCATCTTAGTCCTCACGGGTGACAACGAATCTGAATTTGGATTCTTAATCGAGGATAAATGTAGGTGTCTATGGGTCACAGCGACCACTTACCATCAGGTGTACTGTGTGTTCGTTTGTCACCGAACGAATTTGAAGAAATTTTTTTGTGTGCGTTTAAGTGGGTAGATTATTGGATGGTTCATCCTGGATGGTTTAGCTTCACAATTGGACCCGGTAGGTGGCGCAGCTGTCGAGATCCAAAAATCGACCGTGCGCATCCGGGGCGGTTCATTAGTAATTAATTATTTTGCCAAATTTTAAAACAATTGTTTTAGCAACTCCCAACGAATAAATCCTAACTCTTTAATCTAAGCGTGAACCTTTATAAATAGCAGAAGGCGTTACGCTTCATATTTTTAACTCGGGAAATTGTTACACAAGCCTAAATCTGTGAAGTTTAGAGAAAAATCTATGTATTTGTTCAACATGAAATTTGAAGGAGGGAAGATATAATTTCAAGACTTTAAATTGTTTTTCTGAGGAGGAATTACGATAGGACAAAGAGGACATTATCCTAAGAATATGAATAACTAGCTGTTCCCCGTGACTTCGCCCGCGTGGAATTCAATTTCATGGGTTTCATTTGTTTTGCGCGGAACCCTAATTCTATAACTAAAATGAAAGTAGCCTAAGTTACACCTTACAACATCAGCTATCTGCCAGTGAAGTCCCGTCACTATCGGTCCAGCCGTTTCGGAGGTTAGCCGGAACAGACACAAAAATAAAAAAAATGTTTTCTTTTTGTTATAAGTAGCGTATATACTTTCATATGCATTTAGTAAAAAGCTGTTATTTTATTTATTTGTATAGATAGCTTGCTTATAAAAAAGATAATGTCATCTTACCCATTATTTATTAGCCCCTCAGCTACCAGGAGGAAGCTAAGGGCGTAAGTAGGTTCGCCTGGTGGAATCAGGACCCAATTGATATTCATAACTATTGACGTGGTACAGCTATTCTGCAGCCGTATATGATGATTATAGCACAAATAGATGTGCTCAATTTGGGAAGGACCACGAAATACCAGCGTGAAACAGTAGAATAATGCCGCTATGTTTTATATGGTAAGTGTAGAGTACTGGACACCCTTTTTACGAGTAACAAGGTATTCCATCTTAGTCTTCAAGGGTAACAACGCTTTTGCTTTTTGATTTTAAACCAAATTTCAATGTCTATTGACCACATCATGCACTTACCATCAGCATTTGTACCACCGGCGACGAAGAGGCGATTAGCTATCAACAATTTTCACGCTCGAGAAACGAACAGTAGATATAGATGAAAAAGTCTCATATATTATTAGTTGATCGCTGACTGTTCACACTACTGGCGAGAACTTTCTCTCCACTAGCTTGTCGCAGTGACAAGAGCTATCAAAGATGTGAGTAAAACTTGCTCAGCAATACTCGCTTGGCGGTCTGAACTCACGCCGTGAGTCCAACCGGCGGTCATTTTACTCTACAGTGCGGATCTCAGTGCACTCGCTTATAACTAGTGATCGGATAATCAGATGCATATTTACCTAAAGTGTATGTGTTGGCTATTATGGAATGCACTTTTGTATCGAAAAAATCCCGGGTTTTCGGATTCGACAAATTTACTGTTTTTATTATGGAATCAAATCAAGTGTAGGTATATTTACTTATTTTAACTTATATATATATATATATATATATATATATATATATATATATATATATATATATAATTAGAAATAATAACTTTCTCTTAATTTTTTAAATTAACAACCACTACCTACTATTTCTCTTACACTCAACATACTCATAAATTGATGGGGAGCTTAAAATAAACTTCAAGTAAATTCACATTAATAATTATGTAATCCCTCTGTTTTTTTTAAATTAATACCACATGCTATAGACGACGTTTCTTCACCATGATACAGACTATTTTCGCATTCCCGTATTTTCTTGAGTCCCGGGATTTATATTTTTAATAAATATGTTTTAACTACCCGCTTTCATAATTTCCTAGCCAAAAATGAATTTTAGGTAAATATGCATCCGATTATCCGATCGCTACTTATAACCCAGCGACAAAACTATCGGAACTATCCAGTCGTTTCTCGCGGATCGCCAACTCTTATCGAGTTTCTAGCTCTACTCGCTTCTCGTTCATCGTGGGCGGTAGGACAAAGTAGGTCTGTGTCACTCACATGTCACCCTTATTCTACTAAAATTAAATTTATAGTGATATTTTTAATCCTGATTAACTATTATTCACCGTTAATAGTTTCCGATTGTAATATTAAACTAATAAAATTTAATTTAATTTACTGCAGGCAAATTTTACTATTTGTAGTTAAAAAGTATTCATTACGAAAATTTACCCGAAAAAGTTTTAACTATGGGTTTCAATTGCACCTCATTTTAAATGTGAACCGAAACTTTCCGGAGAGAGTTTTATTGGTTTTATTTCATTTTCTCATTTTGATAGCTTTCTCTTATTAAATATTTCATTTTCGTGCGTGTTTTGAATACTGAATAGAAAGGAAACTGTTAAAAGTATGCTCTTTTTAGTTTTTTGTAGACATTTACTACTTATGATATTATTTAAAGATAAAGGACTTGACCTAGGATTGAATTATTAGGTATAATAAAAATTAGGCACAATATTTTTTAATGTGATGGCACGAAAATAATCCTTCATCTGATTTTACCATTAGGTGCCTTCAAAGGCTTCTAAGGAAATGACAATCAGATAATCCGCTCACCGTCATAATCCGTAGGGACGGCAATCCAAGTTAAGCGAGATCGGTCACAGGCCAACGACTTTACGTGCCTTCCGAAACATGCTGCTATTGAGAATTTCTTGACAGAGAACCCAATAAATTATTTTTGCCCGTGCGGTACATTACTTGAAGGTTAAAGTACTTTAAATCATAGCCATGATAAAAAATATGTTAATGGCAGTATTTGTACGTGGTAGAGCTATGCTGCAGTTATAATAGTAGTATAGTTGTAGCACGAATGGGTCGGCTCGACCGGGGAAGTACCGCGCTCTCAGAGAATACCAGCGTAAAATAGTAGCATAATGGTGCTGTGTTTCGTATGGTGAGTGTAGAGAACCAGAGACCCTTTTTACTTGAAACGAGGTATTCCATCTCAGTCCTCAGGGATGGCAACGCATCTGCATTTTGATTTGTAATCGAGAATAGATGTAGATGTCTATGCGCCACAGCATCTACTTACCATCGGGTGGACTATGTGATTGTTTGTCGCCCTTATTCTATATTTAAAAAAAAGTATCTATATACACCAGTAGTAATGAAATTGCTGAAACTGTTTTAACAGCTGATTTACGTGATCTGTGGTAAGGAAACCATCATAAAGAAAAATAATATTAGCACAAAAGCTCTTAAAAATAAGAAGGGTCTTAAAACACTATTATTTAAGAGTTGTTGTGGCTCAGGGGCCAAGCGTTCACCGTAAACTTCACAGTATAGTGAGGCATTCCATCTCACTAATCAGAGTAGACAACGCATCCGCAGCTATCTCTTGGAAGTTTAGTACTACAGTAGTAATTTATCATCAGGTGGAGACTGTAAATTTGTTCCTCACTACAGTTTAATAAGTAAAAGCTGGCTGGGTAAGACACCCGCCGGGACCAAGTAAATTGTTAACTGTGATTTGAAGTGCTGAGTGACGACGTGCTCAACGATGAAGGAAAAATCGTAATGAAGTTATCGTAGCATAATGCTACTATTTTACGCGGTCGAGCCGACCCATTCGTGCTGCAACCACAATAAAGCTGCAGCATGACTCTACCACGTAAAATACTTCATTTGCTTTAAATTAGCTCCAGTTGATAATCAAACCCAGGATACATATTTAGTTTATTATATATTAATGTTATGCAGCGCATAGCACACGTGAGTGACATATTGTAATTTCTCATTCACCATAGGTACACATCATTAATAGCAATATCATCATTTGTGTACCTATGATACTTAAGGATGAAATGAATGAAGTTATGAAACTTATCAAGTGTGCAGCTATCGCAAGTATTTTCAGACTCATATTCGCAATTCGTCATCTAACAGTAAGCTTCGCTCTTGGGTTCATTTGATCTTGGATTAATTTGGGCAAATATTTGTAACAAATATGGCTGGCGATAATGGCGGCAAATCTCTGGATGTTGTCACTCCCTCGCCCGTGGCCGTCTCTTCATTCCGCAAGGTACGTAAATTACCAATTGCTAAAGGTTTTTTAATTGTATATTTCAACGGAAGTCTTCTTACGATGCGATGGTTCTATCAATCGTCGTGCTATAATAGAAATTTCCGTGATAAGTCAGAACGTGAATTGACACATTTATTCTGTTCTATTTATAACATGTGAATCTTATAGTTAGCGGCAAAAGTTTTAGACGAGTATAGATGCTTTTCTTATTCCATTAGAAAACTTGTTGAACTTAGATACTTTTGCTTGCGAACTTGTAGACAACTTGTCCGTTTATTTTAAAACTGATCTAGCAATTTTAATTTATCTGGTTCAATAACATTTTTATGTGTTACTATTGTTAATCATAGTTGCAACCGATCGTATTGCTATGCGCTATCGTATGTAAATTTCTTGCGTCCAAGGTGTTGCTTGAGTTGAAGAAGTAGATAGAAGTCACTAGGAGCTAGATCTGGTGAATCGGGCGGGTGTTCGAGCTGTTCGAATACCGTTTCTTGAATGGCAGTGATTACAATTGCGACTTTGTGAGCCGGAGCGTTGTCTTGGTGAAGCACAGCACTCCAGCTCGCAGTTTGCCGCGTCTTTTTTCCCTAATAGCCTTCTTTTATAGGATAGAGTGACAAACGAGTATACAGTCCACCTGATGGTAAGTGGTTGCTGCGGCCCATGGACATCTATCCTCGCTTACAAATCAAAATGCAGATGCGTTGTCACCCGTGATTACTAAGATGGAATGCTCCGTTACCAGAAAAGGGTCTCCGGTTCTCTACACTCACCGTACGAAATACAGCAGCATTATGCTGCTATTTTACGCTGGTATTCTGTGAGAGCGTGGTCTTTCCCCGGTCGAGTCGCGACCCATTCGTGCTACAAGTATACTACTAATATAACTGCGGCATGGCTCTACCACGTATAAATCTGCCTCTTGCACTTTTCTTATTTGGCCTGCGTAATAAGAGCACGAAATAGTGGCTCTCTTCTCCAAATATTCCGTCATATTTATTTATTCACCGTCCGAAAAAAAACGACGCTATAACTGAATTTCTTTGGCCTCGGTGAAGAAGCTCGATTCCAAACCATTAACACTTTGAACTTTTGACACTGCCATATGAAATCCCAGCTTCGACTTTTTTAACGTTATCTTTAGAGAGAGAGAGAGAGAGAGAGAGAGGGAGAGATGTGGATGGGCGTCGTCGCCTACCCAAAACTCCCTAGCCCAGCGTACAACTGTGAAATATGGAGGAGCAGAGCCCCCAATGTTTCCACTAATTCAAACCAATCCCAGTGTATGTCTTTGGTAGCCATTTTTACTAAGCAGAGGTACTTGATGACAGCTCTAATTTCGTTTTCTCCATTTTTATGCTCTATTTTGATCTCTTCGATGATTCGTATTCAAATAAATAAACATATCTTCCGGGAATCGTAGCCTATTTATATGATATTTTTATGCTGATCTAGTGGGTACATAAGCAAGCAAAATAATTTTTTGGGTTTTTATGTGCACTGGAAATAACCGACTTACATTACTTTTGAGTTACATATTATATCGCATTTTATCGCGCACAAACTTTAAGTGTGTTGTGTAAAAAATAAAGCTAAGACTACATTGATATTTTTAATGTATGTGGTGATCGCACATTGTTGTATTCCCCTTAAAATTAAATTAATTACTGTCTTAAAATGTCGGCGTATCATGGCGATGTTATGAAAATAGATGTTTGGGGAGTGAAGTTGACATTAAACTCATTTCTATTCATATCCTGCACGAACAGAAGGTGTATTTATATGATTCATAAATAGAAGCATGAACATAATATTTTTATTGTATTCTTAATTTACGACCAGTAAAAATCATATCTCATCCGACAATTGAAATAACTCTTTTAAAAACCGACAAATCAAATTAATATTCCGTGATGAAAAATTGCATCTAGGTTTTGGTAATTTGATTGCTTATCCGCTTGCTTATTATGGCTAAAATGAAAAATATTTCCGACTTTTTAACGGGTAGGTATTTTTTTTATAGAATCAGTAATCCCTTTAAATATTTTTTGCCACAAAACTCACGTTACTATCGACATTTTTATGCTCGGCGACCCACTACTGTGCGATTTACTAGGAGTTTTCATCCTTGCACGACTTGTTAGTAAAAATTTTTACCACTGGCGTATCGATAATAACCAAGTCGTATCGATTTTTCTGGATCGATACGACTTAGGGACATCCAAGAAACGAGCTTACTCCTTTTAAAAAGGCCAGCAACGCACCTGCAATTCCTCTGTTGTTGCAGTTGTTAATGGGCGGCGGTCGACACTTACATTCAGGTGAGCTGCATGCTCTTTTACCCCTTCTGCTATAAAAAATACGGGTGGCAAACGAGCACACATTCCACCACACCCACACAAAATTTATCTTTGACTAAAAATCAAACTGCTGAATGTGTTAAGTATCACCCCTGAGGAGATGGAATGCTTCGTTTCCAATAAAAAGGATTTCCGGTCCTTTACACTCACAGGTCGTTAAAAGAATGAAAATTAATGAAATTATTTTATTGGAAATTTCTAAATATAATTTAAAGATATTTATGTTAATTTTTGATTAAAGCAAATACGCCTTTGTTTCGTGACAAAATCGTAATAGCATTAATTCACGTCAACCCCACAGTCGCTCATCGGCTGAAAGCATTTGGTTCGATTCGTTGGGTATGACGCGAGTTTCCCACGGGAACCGACGTTGACGTCGGTGGTTCACGTACGATAGCACGCAGCTCTCTCCGCACTAATAGAGTTATCTGCCACGTCCCTTGCGAAATTTAATAACAACGCAGGTTTGTATAGACGTGGTAAAGCCACGCCGCAACTGCGCGTTATTGAATGCATCGTAGCGACGGTGTTTTGTATAGACAGTATAGAAACCCAGAGACCCATTTTACCTCAGCGTTGACAAAGCCTGCAATATGATTTCAAATCAAAATGCAGAGGCAGAGATTTACCCAGAGTTCTATAGTCCTAAAAAGTACCTCAGAAAAGCAGACAATGTATTTTCATATCTTTTATATATCACCTCAACCCGATTCAACGCAAGTCTTACGCATACAGCATATCCTTCCAAATCATATTTGATGAAATGCTATCAGGGAATCAATTATATGCTAATAATTATATTTATACTATTATTATTATATAAGTATACTTTTTCCGTCCTCCCGCTGATGGACACAGGCTTCCTCTTATTTCTGAGATTATCTTATTTATGGAGCATTGCGGTTTGTAAAGTTTTTATATTTTTGTTCCATACTTATAGTAAAGTAAAGTTACAGCCTATATACGTCCCACTGCTGGGCACAGGTCTCCTTTCATTTCTGAGAGGATTTTAGGGCAAGGAAATGTCCGCCGCGCTGCCCCAGTGCGTGTTGGCGAACTTCACATGTCTTCGAAATATCGTAACTCGCTATAAGAATAACCTTTGGCAACCAAAATCTAAATTAAAATTACACAGTACAGGTCCTTACTCGATGTCAATAAAAATTTATAATAAATTGCCGGAATACATAAAAGCCGAAACAAATATTAATAAATTCATAAGATCTTTAAAAGAGATACTTATTAAAAAAAAGTTATTATTCAATTAATGAATACATTGAGGAAAAGAATTTTTAAGTGTCTGCCCCTCTCCTGTTCATTGCTATGCCTTTCGAGGTGCACGTGATTGCTAGAACTTGCATGTTTTGTTTAGTCTCTAAGTCACATGTAACGCAATTTGTGAATAAATAAATAAATAAATAAATAAATATTTTTTTTCTTATTTCTCAGACATGCAGGTTTCCTCACGATGTTTTCCTTCACCGCCGAGCACGTGGTAAATCAGTACTTAAAATTGCAATTAACAATTTCATAGGTGCCGGCGGGGATCGAACCCGGTTTGATCGCGTATTGTGAAATTTACAACGAGCGCTAACCATCTGAGCTACCACGGCTCATACTTATTGCAACCACCTATTTTCATTATTTTTGTTTTTTATTCATTAGATTTATTAGCTTTTCAAACATTTGCTAGCGATGACGTCATGGAGTAGGCCTGAAAGCTCACAACCTTTGTAAAATCTAAAAAAGTAATAATAACATAAATTGAAATTCTACACATATTTAATTTACCTAATGATGGTTTTTCCGTATTATGACAGATAATCAATTCGAGCGAGAAGCCTATGGCTGAGATAAAATCGTATGATTTAAAATAATTGCCACAAATACTTGTACCTGTAAATAACTGTTGTTTACTTTGTATAAATTGGCGGAGTGATCTCTCATAAACTGTTTGATAAATAAAATAATGCAAACTTTAGAAAGACCGTCCCTCGAACCAAAGCAATGGTCAACGCAAGAGTTATGAAGCATTCAATTTTGAAGTCAAGGAAAGATATAATAGTATTTTATGAACAAAACTGCGACGTTATCGTGACAACTTAGCTAATAATATAATTTATTTTTTAAATCATCGGATATTGGCCGCAGTTTATTCAATCTACTTTATCATGTCATTCGAAGTTTGGAAGTTTGGAGGAGGAGGAAATCAATTGATTTTTGGATTTTGTTGAAATGACCACTGCTGAATATAGGCCTCCCCCAAGGTATGCCACAAAGCACGGTCTTAAGCCACCTGCATCCATCGACTTCCTGCATATCTTACTAGTGTCTACACTAGTATCTAGCGGGGGGTCGCCCTACGCTTCGCCTATTTTTATTTTTTCTTATTTTTTATTTTTTTACATATTTTTGCTGTCGGTTCTTCGAGCTATATGGCCGGCCAATTGAAACTTCAAGCTCATACGGCCAGCAATAAAGGACCACGTCTCAGTTACGTAAGTCATCACTTGCAACGCGCACTGGTTGTACAATCTCGTTTTTAAGTTTTGACGTATACCCGACGTGAAGATGTGTCGTAATTTCCCGAACGCTGCCCAGCCGAGTTGAATTAGTCTAAAGACCTCTCGGTCAGAGTTGGACTTACCTAGTCCGGATATTTGTCTTAGCTAAACATAGTCCTCAACAACTTCGAGCTTAGTGCTCACAATAACAATTTTTTTTAAATCTACCTAATTAAAACTATGTTTCCACTTTTGTTCATTATATACTTTGAAACTATCCAACCGATTTTGATGAAATTTCTTGTATGTGTTTGAATGGGTCCCTAGATGGTTTATGTTCACATTTGGACCTGGTAGGTGTGAAACCGGAGCGGATTGCTAGGTACTATCTCTTAAGTTTAAGATTTCTGGAAAGCAAAATCAGGGAGGAAAGTGAACAATCTCGAAATGGTTTCAGATTTTCCATAGCTTTATTACATACCGAATTGGCACGGGGCAGCATAATTCAGGATCGATCCCCGACGGCGACAATAAAATTGTTGATTGCTATGTGAGGGAATAAATAGTGAGGAAACCTACATGTCTGAGTAATAAAAGTATGATTTCTTATATTGACACATATTATTTACGGTTTAAAGTTACACCCTCTATACGTCTCACTGCTGGGCACAGACCTCCTCTCATTTGAGAGAGTTTTAGGACGAGGAAATGTCCGTCGCGCCGCCCCAATGCGTGTTGGCGCACTTAACATGTCTTCGAAATTTTTTTTCTTATTCTCAAACATGTAGGTTTCCTCACGATGTTTTCCTTTACCGCCGAGCACGTGGTCAATTAGCACTTAAAATTGCAACTAGCAAATGCATTGGTGCCGAGGGGATCGAACCCGGGTTGTTCGCGTGTTGTAAAATTAATAACGAGCGCGTGGCCCCCGAGCTACCACGACTTATTTTTATTATTATTTCCTGAATTTTCGGCTCCACATATTTTCATAAATATTTTGAATACATGTGAAGGCCGTTGACTATCACTGCAGCAGCGCTGACTAACTGATCCATAACTCTCTCGGACTCAGAACCAACTTTTATAAGATAACAAAAAATAATAATATGTTGTAGATATTTTTTGACCTCTTTTATATAATAAAATTTAAATTTTACTTTTGAACATCCTAATATTATTCACAATATGCAGATAAAAGCTTGATTGGAATTCACAAATTCGATAGGAAATTAACACAAATAAACTTTCGGAACGACTTCAGAATACTTAATGAAATTCGTGAAGTTCAGAGTTTGCTGTTTATGGTACAAATATAACTTCTATTGGTCTATTTTAAAAATTTGTACAGCCAAGAAGCAATAACATGTACCTTTGATGTTAAAAAAAATAAATAAAAAGAAATATATTCAAAATTCCAGAAAATATACAAAATCCACTGCAAAGTACAAAAAATTTATTACAAAGATTAAAAAGGGTCATTATAATATTAAATTTAGGAATGACAATAATCCCTAGGAATAAGGTAGCGTGTACCAAGCTATTTCTTATAAGATTTGTAAAGTTAATTGTGTAACACTAAAAACTGTTATTTATCAAGAAAAATCCCGCTGGGTTTCTTGCTAGTTCTTTCCAGGGCAGAGATATTTTCCGAACCACTGGTTAATTGAACATAAGAATGACTTTCAATAACTATTATTTATAATATACATTGAATAAAAAAATATTTCTATATCTGCACTACTCTAAGGTAGAGACGTAGCTAAAAATAAAATAAAAAAGGTAATTGACTTAGCGGTCAGCCGCCGTAGAGTCTACATCACCTGAAAATGCCTCGTGTTGAAGCGAAACCGTCTCGTATTATCGTCGATGGTGTGTCTTTCCTAGAATAGTGGTGTTGGGAGTAGTGGTGCTGGGATTAGTGGTGACGAGATTAGTGCACGCAATTGTGGGAGGGCGGGAGGTGCTCTTCAAACTAGGTAAGACACATCATTTTAGTTAATTGAGCAGATGGTTGCAAAGTAACTACTAATATGTTTATTTAAAAAAAAGGACCAAATGTCAACATATTATGTTAATGTTTTGAGTCACATAAAGGCTGATTCTATTTATGTGTGGGTCTGACTATTTCGACCCGAATATTTCGAAAAGAAATGATAATCCTCATTCATAATTTAATTGGCCCGATATAACTTTCTACACACAAATCGTACATGTACAATTATGGATAATAAAAAATGAATGGAACAATTATTATATGCAGCCGATGCAAAAACATGTTTTGTGCGAGATTAGAAACCGCGGCTTTGCAGTGCATCAACCAAGCGCTACGGATTTATTAATTTTCGTTTTTACATAAAATTTTCGTAATTATAAAATCATTTTCTTTTCCTCCGTAGTCGTATCATAAGTTGTAGACGCATTTTTCGCATATTATGGTTGTAGCATAGGTCGGCTCGCCCGGGGAAGGACCACGTTCTCACAGAATACCAGCGTAAAATAGAAGCTTGATGCTGCCGTGTTTTGTATAGTATTACTGGAATCGAAGCATTCCATTTTAGTCCTCAGAGGTGACAACGCATGTGCATTTTGATTCTTGATCGAGGTTAAATGTGGATGTCTATGGGCCACAGTATGCACTTACCAGCAGGTGGTAAGTGCATACTGTGCCCGTTTGTCACCCTTATCCTATAAAAAATGACTTGCTATTATAAAATGTAACTTTATTAATTACCGTGTGGTGGTGGTAAAAGAGAATCCATCATTCAATTCCGTACTGTAGGTGCAGTAAAAGGCAGAAAGGTCTTATGTGGGTATAAACACCTTCCTAACCGGCATTACATGGAAGCATTGTAAGAAGTGTGAGGCGACTAGTACTTCGATTACCAATCCGTTTACCGAGTGAAATTCTACCCACGCCACGTCTAGCTGTGAACTTTTATCAGCCCATAAAAAAGTATCACCTAATGTTGTTTTAACTAATTTTAAAAACTAACAATTAAAAAACGTAACATAATAAATAAAAAACGACGGGTTGCACTCCGGGAGTGCCGGCAGAAGTGAAGACTTGAATAATATTCAATATTAACGTTGTGCATTTTTGATATTCTGGAATGGTTAGGGAATCATTTTGCACGAATTGCTTTAATTATCAGTATAAAAGTACTATCATTTATGTGGTAGAATACAATATTTATTTATTGCGCTATCGTACACGAACATGACAATTTATATTACATTCGCGCAAGCGCTCTGCGCCGCCTAAACGAAACAGCAGGCGCAGGCACATATTTTCGCCGCGTCGTAGAAAGAGAGGGGGATACTTCCTAACTACTCCTACTCCCTATCCTCTTCTACTCTCCATTAAGAATTTTCGATCGGGTCACGTGTCCTGACCTGAGTTTAACATTTTTTACCCATTACAAAAAAGTGTACAACGCCGCTAAAGAAGTTTTACATCAAAAAAAGTCTTTATTTGTCTACAAAATAAACAATAGACAGATTTTATTGCTAGTTATGAAATATAGAAATATGACATGTTGAAATAAATTTTCACGCAAAATAATAGTTCTATGCAAATGTGTGGTGATTTTTCATAATTCCACGTTCTCACTTACCCTTGTAGTGATATATGTATTTGAAAGTGTGGCGTCATCGCTCCTACTCCGGACATTTAGATGCCCTAAGCCCTTGTAATGCGATATAAAAATGGTTAGCTGTCAAGGTTATCGGCATGATGATAGCTAACGAGGGTTATGTTGTGCGATACATTCGACGCTCGAAGATATTTTGGTACATTCGTTAAAGACTTTATAAAACACTTACAAATATGGCACTTATTTTGTTTGTCAATTTGAACATTGTTAATTTCGCTATGAATTCCATAATAGATTAATAATGTGGTTTAAGGTATTTATTTCTCAAAATAATTAAAATTCACTTACATGAGAAATGTTTTATAATAAATAATATTATAATAGTTTAATAATAACGATTGAAAATAGTTTTCTTCTCTGTTATTGATGAAACTGTAAAAAAACTCTTGGTTAATACTGCGGCCCATAACCATCTATATTTATCCTCGATTAAGAATCAAAATGAATATACGAGTACATTGTCACCTTTGAGGACTGTGATAGAATGCCTCGTTTTCTGTAAAAAAAAAGATCTCCGGTGTTTTACACACACAATACGAAACTCAGCAGCATTAAATCTACTATTTTACACTGGTATTCTATGAAAACATGTTTCTACCTCCATTCGGACCGACACATCTGTGCAACAACCATAATATACCTGCAGCGTGGCTCTACCACGTATAAAACTTTACTGGAAAATGACGACAAGATAATTCTAAATAAAGATCAAACTATTAATTAAAATGGTTATGATCGAAGTTTGGGAGAAGATATTTTTGAAATTCGAATCCGTGACCTAATATTTTCGCAATAGATGAAAACGATCAGCCTACAGCTTTCTTTTCAGAATAATTTAATATCAAAATACATTTCGAAATGGATTGCCGTCAGGTGGAGTGACAACTCGACCCGATGCTTATTGGCAGAAGGAATGGACAGAAAAAGTTAACCGCTAAAGACTAATATGAAATGCCTTATGTAATTACAAGTGTACTGGCCCCTTTTACCTTTTAAACTGAAACATAGCAGCGGATGTATTTCTGCTTAGAGGTTGAAATAGATTGGAGAGGAGACCCAACCTTTCCGGACTCCTGGACAGCACTTTGTTAACCTATATTAAGAAGTTTTCTTCCTCGCACAACTTCCTTGCTGGTTTACTAGGTACCTTCTAGAAAAGAACCTCTCCGGAAAGGCCGGCAACGCATGTGCGATTCCCCTGGTGTTGCAGTTGTTCGTGGGCGGCGGTAGTCAAGTGCTGGTTGCCCCTTCTTATATAAAATAATGATAATTATTTTAATAGTTATTTCAATAACATCCTTTTATTTAAACAAATATAATGTAAATGTAGAATCCACAGCTCACATGTACCTCAATTGTAAGGGCTCCTACCCTACCTACTTGTTTGTTGGACACTCCGCAAGTTAGAGTCAAAGCAAGTCGGTTTCTAGCAACATATTGTAGTAAGTTAAACAAACTTTGTCATTTCACGATGACACTGTTAACTTAAGTTGGCGCGAGTTCAATGACAACCTGTGTTTAGAGTAGTCACTATCACATATCGTTGAGAAGTTATATTTTTTTTATAGAAGAGAGGGCGAACGAGCATTCGGCTCACCTGATGTTAAGTGACTACCGCCGCCCATGATCAGCCGCAACACCAGGGGGAATCGCAGGTGCGTTGCCGGCGCTTTAGAAAGGAGTAAGCTCTTTCCTTGAAGGTCTCCAGATCGTATCGGTCCGGAAAAATTGCCGGTGGTAAACTATTCCACAGGGAGGTTGTACGCGGAAGAAAACTCCTTTTGAAACGTACAGTGGTGAATCGCCAAGCATCCAGATGTTGTGGATGGTATCGGAACGTTTGCCGCGTAGTGCGTTCACGAAATTTGGCGGCTGGGCTTAATCCGAACAATTCCTCAGAGCACTCTCCATGGTATATACGAAAGAAAATGCAAGGAGATGCAACATCTCTTCGCAGTGCCAGTGAATCGAGCCGATTGGAAAGCACTCGGTCGTCGACGATTCGAGCCGCTCTGCGCTGGATGCGGTCAAGTGGAAGGAGCTGGTACTGGGGAGCCCCAGCCCAGAGATGGGAACAGTATTCCATGTGCGGCCGAACCTGTGCCTTGTAAAGTTGCAGGCGGTGTGCCGGCATGAAATACTGTCCCGCTCTGCTGAGCACGCCAAGCTTTTTTGAGGCCAATTTGGCCTTCTCTTCCAAGTGACCAGTAGAAACTGCACGTCACTCGATATGTCGACGCCGAGGATTCCGATACTGGCTGAGTCTACAAGCGGTTAACGCGTAAACTTGTGTCTTCTGGGGCTTCTGGACTAGATTTAGTCGCCCCCAATCCGAGACTCTGTTCAGCAAAGACTCGACTTCAGACACAAGTTTGTCCTGGCACTCGGAGACGTTTTTCCGAGAAATATTGGCTCGGCCGGAGTAACGAGCATCACCAGTGCTGTCATCTGCATAGCAATGAATGTTATGGGTTTGCAACATTTCAGTTCACTGGTATTCCAAAACAGTGTTGCGATAGCACGCAGCCTTGTGGAATACCAGCATTAATAGGCTTGCAATCGGAGCTTGCACCGTCTACAACGACCTTGATGCTCCGATCTGCAAAAAAGCTGTTGATCCAATCGCACAATTTCTCGGGAAGCCCATAGGAAGGGAGCTTCGGGGCCGATCGAAGGCGAAACACCGCCAATTTCCTTATTTTGGACTGCTACTGAGAACTTCTTGACAGAAAAACCTAATTACTGATTTTGATCCGACCTGGGATTCGAACCTGCCTCCCAGGTTCGAATCCCACAAGTCAATACACAGTACACAACGTGTTTGTCATGCAGGCAAAACTCCCCGTCCCGCTGAATACATTTCAAGTTCTTTCACTAACAAAGGCTTAGATCCTTCAAAGTAACACTCCTACTAATTTTAATATGCAATTTTGTTAAGTTTCTTTTCACGTTATTAAAATTGAGGAGTAGGTAGTGTTTATACAGAAAAGTCATTTTTATTAATTACCCTTATCGCTTTAAACTTATCAAGAAAGCGTAGATGATAAAACATAAATGAATCATGGACGATTCAAAAAATGTCTTCTATATCTTACCTCGAAAGATATAAAACGAAAATTAATGGAATGTAGTTACGGTACGATATACAGCTGATAAAAAAATTTAACGTTTTTATACAGAATTAATCTCCTTATGTCAATTTCAGTAGACGAAAAAAAATTTATATGTATCGGACCTTTCACCAATATTTGAAAAGCTCATAGACGGCATAGTAGTTTAAGGGGAACCTGAGTACGATCCCTGTGAGATTCGTACTTACTTACGAAACTGTTAATTTAAAATTTTAAACACTGATTTACAGCGGTGAAAAAAAAAACATCGGATAGACACCTGCATGTCTAAGAAATAAATAATTTAAAGGATATACGAAGCGATAACCTTCTCAGAAATGAATGGAAGCCTTTGCCTATGAACGAATATAGGCAACTGTTACAATAACCTGCGATTATTTACAAGCTTAATAGTTTGCCTTAAATTTTAATAGTACCGAGAAACTTCCCATTTCGATCCTCGCCAGCACCACTTAAATTATCAATGAGCCTGACAAGTAAGTAAAATCTTTGTATCACACTAGTTTTTGTTTTACGTGAATACATGCAGTCATACCAAAGTTATTACTACGAGAAGTTCGGGCGGTTTTTCAAATTTCAAGATTTCGCGCGCTCGTGGTGTGACTTCATCTCTCGCGTCTCTCACTACTCAGCCAATCACCTATATACGCAACGGTCGAACACGCTTGTTTTTCTGCAACTTTTTCTTATCTAATTTAAAAAGTTTAAGAATTTTACATGGAAGCTGGCTATGAAAAAGGTCAATCTGACAATTTACCAAAGTGAATGGTTTTATGATAGCTCAATATCTATTAAAGATAGTGTTGAATGCAAAAAGGCAACAATTTTATATTTATTTATTTTATAATTTATTTATTCAAACAAACAAAGAATATCTTAATTTCTAGGATACAAACACTTTAAAATACAGCTTAACAATAAATACAATTCAGTGAACATCTGTGTCTGAACTAGATAATTAACTATTAACTGATCTATCGAGTAGTAGAACGTTTGTTAGGTATATTACATGTCATGTCGTACCTAAATCAGGGCTGTTGCAACAGATCTAACTAAGGGTCTCATTAGTCAAAAAATTTAGTAATAACTAAACTTGTGTGAAGTAGATGCAACATCACCACTTAAATCTTCACACAGAATGCTCTTAATAACTTCTACTTTTTTACGTTTTCTACTATGGACTAAAAAAAAATTAACATCAAAAAGAATCCTCACAACCATAGATATAATAGTATAGGTTGGCGATGGTGTAATTAGGGCGAGACCATAATCAAAATACACCAGTGTTCGTGTAAAGTGCATGTATGGGTGACAAATAGTGCTGCACCGTGCATTGCCTACCTCATCTTCAATTATCGATACCGATTGCAGTATATTCATGTCTTCTGATTTCACGCAGATGATGTAAGTGAATATTTGCCCAACTACAGCAAATCCAAAAGAATGGCTATAATTTTAGAAGGCTATGGATGTAAGGTGGGTGGACCATGGCAGGCCATGCTCCTTCGAAGCCCAATTATTAAAATATGGTAGTTATTGCCATGCGATGACAAATTCCTTCTACTTACACAAACAACCATCGAACTGAAAACCACAGACGCGGCGGCGAATCGCTCGCGCTACAATTTTGGCAGTACGGTCCCTCGCTTCATTGATTTCGGGAACGACGACGTTAAAATAAGGTGGGTGTACCATGGAAGGCCACTCTAACAAATAAACAGTTATTATTCGTTTATTGACTGGATAAATGAAACTTAACAAATATTTAATTTTGTTTTATTACGTAACATATAAACCACTTCTTTTTATTGTGGATTTAATCGCTATTTATTAAACTTTACTGTTAAATGACTGATTTATTATATTGGCCTTCTAAGCCTTGTTCCTAGCAAGGCCATTTGGAAGAGTTCAATGAAACTTAAGTTCAATCTATATTGATTAAAACTGGAATTTAAAAAAGTGGTTTATATGTTACGTAATAAAACAAAGTATTACTTAAATATTTTTTAGTTTCATTTATCCAGTAAATATAGTATATAGTGGCCTTTCATGGTACACCTACCTTATGTATATTCATCTGTTCCCAGATCTTCTAAACTACTCATCGTATATTGACAAATTAGATATCTTCAAAAGCTGTGTCCTTTCGCGGGTTCTAAGCTGAATACAGTCACATAAAAACGAACATGGCGGCTTATTACGGACATATAATGAAACATTGAAATACATACAATATTAAAAGACTACAATAAAGAAAAAATACTTAAATTATTACACAGTCATACTCCAGTTTATGTATCCAATAAAAAGTGTCATTCGAAATATTCTCGATGTTTCGAAAATATTTATTACAATACCTGTTAAGTTATTAAAATTTATTTGTTAAAGTTTTTTTTTATAAAACTGAAGTAAACCAACTTACAGTCCACCTGACGATGGTAAGTGGCTACTGCAGTCCACGGAAACTTGCCGCTAACTTCAAACAAAGGAGGTTGTTTTACCTCAGCGGACTGAGATGGAATGCCTTGCGGCCTGTATTTATAACGTTACTAAGTAAGAGGATGATAACCACCTAGACAAAAATAGGTTCCTTCTATATAGTTCATACATAAACTTCAAAAATTGTTAATATAAATTCGCTGAAAAAACGCTGTTCTTAAAAAAATTATATGCGTATTATGATGTGTACTGTGTATATAAATTAAAAATGAATATCTAAAACCAAACTGCGATATGAAACGTATACTAAAAAGATGTTAAAAGAGACTACGATTTCAACTTTCTAAAATTCTACAAAGCGAAAAAAGTAGTAAGCTTTCCTTAAAGATATTTTGCAATCCTGCCACATACTTTATTCTAATAATAAAATAAGTTTTAATATGTAATTTTATTTAAAAAAAAAAACTATGGTGGATGTGTTAGTTATAACTGTTACTGTTATAGCCTATTAAAAACCACTGGCGAACATAGGCCTCCCCGTAGAGTGCCTCATAGTTGGTAGTTGACTCATAGGTTGGTAAGCGCAGTTTTATTTATGCTGCCCACCTCCTGATTTGTTTCCCTCTGTCGCCTCTCACGACACCCACGGGATGATTGGGGTAGTTGAAATTCTTACACTGCCAATAAACGGTGGGCACCTCTATAAGAAATTTTTTTTATAGTCCAATACTTTCTCTTGGTAACCCATTATCTCTTCTCTATTCATTATTTTCAACCATTTTTGTCGAACACCAATATTTTGTGAAAATTAACATAATTTTATCATATGATTATAAAATATTAAACTAAGGAACCCTAAAAATAAAAATAAATATTACAAGGCTTCATGCAAGGTGTATGCCTGATAAGGACATTTCGATAAGATATTATCGATAAAGTCAATCTCTACAAAAGTAAGGTTACGATTAACAGAATTTTACGTATTTGTAATTTAATTTAATTCAATTGCTTTGCATTCAGATGATGATTATAATAAAATATTATAATTTTTCATATACATTTGAGTACGGATTGTTTGTACCCGCTCTAAAACACATTATAAATACAACTAAACATTTCAATCCTACCTACGAGTTAAATGTATAATAATGAAACTTCTTCCATGAGTGTTAAGTTTAGATCATTATTCATTACTCATATTATACAACCTTGTTAATTTGTTCTTAGAGCCAACACGTATTGCAGGGCCTAGTGCAACTTGCATAATTAATATTTTTACTGCTGTTAACCAAACATAGCAATGCGTATAATAAGTTAAACAAATATATACAAAAATATTAAGTAAATGGGACAATGAAAGGGCTCTGAATCAATATATGTTGCAGAGAATCTACAATGCTGTTATTCTGTCAGTACTGTCAGCACTCTGTGGTAATGTGTTCATATATATGATTTATTTTATGCAATGACTTTTTATATTATGTATTTTTTAAATAAAAATATCTCGGACCAAAAATTAATATTCCAAAACTGAAGGTAGCCGGGCGAGTTATGACATTGGGACGTCAAACTTCTCAGTCCCCTCCGTGACCACGGGTGCTGTAAAGCACCCGAAACGTCGGGAATCAAATACAAGTTAAATATAAGTTAATTAAACGCGATAAAATCCATTTAGATAGTTTAATTTAATGTGTTGTGTTCGCGTAAATCTAAGAAATCAATAATAAATCACATAAGTAAACAAAAATAGTTCGATTATCGTATGAATAGACTTCTGTAGCGGCGCTGTCGTCGCGCCACAAGCGAAACACACCGAAGCCTAAATCGCACTATCAACATTCAGAATCATGAACAGTATATATAGAACAACTCCGAACTATCACACGGAGTGTTGGCCGCTCCCCGGGCAGAACACCTTGCCCGGCGGGAGATCTCCCCTTTTCCTTCCTCACCGGCCACAGTGGTGATCCTGACGTGATCTGAACACGCAACCAACAACCTTCGGAAACTTCAAGCTTCATCATCGTCATAGAATACCCCACCCATTCGCTCCCGAACAGATATCGTCTGCAGTCTTCATATCCTGCAAGCCATCTAACTTCACAAGGTTCATCGCAGCACTGGAATAATAATGCTTCCTGTTCCTTCAAGCTACTCTCTGCGCTATACAGTGTTCGGCACGGCTCTGAGCCTTACTGCTCGCCTCTGCTTCACGGCACTCTCGCAGATTACTTGCCTTCTTCTCGACTCACCGCAGACTATAAGGCAATCTCCTGGCACTTGCACATTCGTCGACAACTCGACTGCACTATCGACCTCCGGTCTGAGCAGGGGGGTGATGTAGCGGTGCTGTCGTCGCGCCACAAGCGAAACACACCGAAGCCTAAATCGCACTATCGACATTCCGAATCATGAACAGTATATATAGAACAACTCCGAACTATCACACGGAGTGTTGGCCGCTCCCCGGGCGGAACACCTTGCCCGGCGGGAGATCTCCCCTTTTCCTTTCACGGCCACACTTCCATCTTTTTATTGTTCTTCCCAATTAGTGACAGGCATTATTAATGTTGCCCTGTCCGGGCAATATGAATAATGCCCAACTAATCACTTGGTCTTGTTGTTGCGGCG
Source organism: Parnassius apollo (assembly GCA_907164705.1). Lineage (NCBI taxonomy): Eukaryota > Metazoa > Arthropoda > Insecta > Lepidoptera > Papilionidae > Parnassius > Parnassius apollo. The sequence goes on along the minus strand of CAJQZP010001207.1, from coordinate 5,211,614 downwards.
TAGGATAATCCACTACCACATATTATCCTCCCGTCGGTGTCGTAAGAGGCGATAGAGGGAAATGAAAGAAAAAAAAACAATGTATGGGAGAGGCGTATGTTTAGCAGGTGACGGAATAGCTGTACTGTATGAATCAATGAATGGTGCTCACTGCTCAGTGCTCATCACGACGTTCAGCACCATGTATCACGGTGTTTTGTATTGTTACGAGCTTAGGGTTCGTCATAATAAAAACTGCCGATTGAATTACCAAAACTGACACTTTATTTACCCAACACCAATTAAAACTCAAAACACTAATAATTAATCACACTGATTTGATTTGATTCTGACACTTTATTTCGCTCCGAAGCTTCGCTTGTCTCGCCAAATTCAATACTGTCCCGATCGCTGCATGCAGCGGGTTTAAATACACTTTAACGCCGAAACATCCAGAATATTCCCGTAGATATGGGCGCCGACCGACCAGACGCAGAATGTTCGAGTGTGAGGCTTCTAGAAAGCATAGTACTTCAATTCAATACTAGATGGCGCTGTTGGTTAAAAGATTAGTATGTCATTTTCTGGAAATCTCTTCTCGCTCTGTTACCCGACACTAGATGGCGCTAGTGCCAGACGTCAACTTAGGCGCGCAACACTATGTAGAACGCCGCAAAGCACTATACAGACCGAGTGACGCTAACTTGTATTGATCGTGCTTAAACTCTGGATTAAAGTATTTTCATTTATTATTAAAGTGATCATATCTGATTAGATTGTGTTATTGTTTTGAGGCCCGTCCCTCTACATCATAGATATGACACCAAACGAACTGATATCACCAATCCGTTTGATAATAATTTATTTAATTTGGCCTCGATTTTTGTTATTACGTTGCTCTAGTGACATTTAATAAAGATAAGACCATATGTTAATATTTAAAAAGAAATCGTTTACTTTTTACAGGTATCGGTTTCCTAGTGTTTGTTTACTGATATGTATGCCTAACAGTCCACCCTTCAGCCCTTCTACCCTAGCAGTACTTGCTAGTGTTCTAGTCTGAAGGGTGTAGTAATGTCCTTCAGACTGATTTTCGGCCACGGCGGCCTGCCTCAACGGAGGCTAGCCATCGGCGCAAGACAGATTATAGTGCCCAAGAGTATGCGCACAGGTGCACTCTCTATTCCCTCACTCTCGTAATCCGATGGGACGGTAAACCGACACGACCGGAGAGAGATCAGGCGCAGGACCAACGGCTTTACGTGCTTTCAGAGGCACGAGGGTGAGACACCGTCAACTTCTTGACTCCGGGCAGCTACTGAGAATTTCTTGACGGAAAAACTCAATAATTAATTTTTTAGCCCGACCCAGACCCAACAAGGCAGTCGAAGGATATAGAGACCCAGTATAATTAGTAATAATTGTGACGCATTCGATCTTAGTCCTTGTTAATTTCAATTTGATACCTCTATCTGTTCCCTAGATAAAGGACATTAATTTGCAAACATAAGGACAGTTATACAACGGTTTTTACTTTTGACGTATAGAACCTTAAAAAGATATGGAACAAATGCGTCTCTACTGAAATGTATATGAGACCCTTTTTACAGGAAACGAGGCATTCTATCTTAATCCTGCAACAACGCGTCTGTAGATTCATTGTTAATTGAGTATAAATGTAGATGTCTATAGGCAACAGTATTCACTCACCATCAGGTGGACTGCGCTCGTTGGTCACGTTTATTCCTTTAAAAAAAAATTAGTTTCTGTTCCTTGCCGTAGCTAGGGACTAGTGTTTCACGATGTTTAGCCTCTTTCAAATTTCTATGCAAGTGCTAAAAAAATATTTCTAATTCTCCAGCATAAGGCTCCATTCCAACAGTGTTATATGGACATGTTTTTTTTTTACCCTTACCATACTTAGGCTTACATAAAAACACGACTACATAACGAGTTTATTCGACGCTTATTATTTTTATTCACTTATCCCGTATTCCCCAATAATCGTATATTAAATTTTAATGTACCGATGTACCACTACATTGTAGGATCTAACATGATACAGTTCCGTTCACAAGCCATAAAGCAAACGCGTGTGTCACTTAGATGCTGCAAGGAACTAGGTTTATGTTATTTGACACAATGTTGACACATAATTGTGCCATGTACCATGTAAAATGTATCATAAAAGTATTAGTGACAAATTATCCAGTCTTCCTTATTGTAATGGTAGGTAATTTCTATCGAAGAAAAACTTTATTCGTCATAAACTAAAGTAATAATTTAAAATTAGTTGAGTTGAAGCTAGGGTTGCCACCCGTACTGTAATATAGGTATAGTATCTTACTAGATTTCAGTCAATTGTACTATATATTATAGAAATATAGTATAGTACGAAACATACTATATTTTTATTCCTAATTCAACCGTCGCTTTTTTATATTAACTGTGATTGGAAGTCTGGAACAAGTATGTTTTACGGAAAGAATGTTTTCCATCATGAATGTAAAATTGAAAGAAGAAAGAAAAACAGCATGTATTAATTTAAATAAAAAATTAATTTTTAATTGATTTTAATATGAATCTAAATTGATCAGACTGCTATAATTATTTTAAAAGTAACGTAGAAGGTAAGGTGGTTAGATCATTGATGACCAAAGCAATTGGGCTGTTATGAATGAATATATGGAAAAGTACATTCATATTTGCATACAGACAAAGATTATAAATAAATGTGTACTGTTTTTTCCCCGAAAGGAGACGGTTCAAATTTGTATGAAGCGTAGGCCTGGTTTTGTACAAGTAGGGAAATAACTTAAAATAATATATTACACCACTTTTGGTAATTAAAATCCACGAATTTGCCTTTATTTCAGTGGTATTAATATTTTATTCTTACCAAAAATTGCAACACTAATGGCGATTTGTTGTCGTTTTGACGTTAGCTGTCAACTTAGGTTATTGATGATTCAAAATGTGATTGTAGATGTCTGATATCAATGAAATCAAAATCTCACGTAAATCATGAAGTCTATAAAACAAAAGCCGAGTCAAATAAGTAGTAACAGATCCAAAGTTCAAATAAAAAATAAAAACATATTGGCATAGAAATCCAAAAGAAACACAGTAAGGCATTCACGAGTTCACAACTGCACGAACAAGCTCGGAATAAAAAAAATATCACACTACCTACATTATTTCATGACTCAAGTCACTTTTCAGACATGACATATGACATGACTGGAAGGGTGCTATCTAGTAAAATCATCAAAAATTGGGATTGTATTTTTACTTTTAGCAAGTCATTTAGTTTGATTTATTCTCTGATATTATTTTTAATAAAATCCCTGAATTTTTTGTTTTTTTACGGTATAGTGTACATAGACTGGGCCTGAAATGGACCGTCTACTTTCTCAGATGTACTATATTTTTGCATCCTTTTTGGAAAAAAAATACCACATTTGTTCAAAAACAAAGGAGGCAACCCTAGTTGGAGCATCTGAATAGCTCTGGGCACAACTTTTTCAATATTGTCAAACATAAACAGCAACGAAACATATTCACGTTCTGTTTTATTCCGTTTACGTAATTGTTAACAACTTGATACTCCATAAGTTACATCCTATAAAAGTCCACTGCTCTACGTAAGCGTCTCAAAAATTAGAGGAGGCATATGCCCAGCGGTGGGATGTATTGGGCTGTTATTTTACCTTTTTTTAAGGTACACATATGGTTTGATATGTTTTATTGTGTTTTAACATTTAATTTCCAGTCTTAAAAGCACATAATATGTTAATTCACGAATAGCTTATATGTGGTTAAATTATATCAAAATCAGTTTAGATGGATCGTGTTAACATTTAAACATTTTCATTAACTATATATATATATATATTATTAATATTAGTATAGATAATATTATTTGATGTACAAGAAATACTTTTTTAATTTTTAATTTCATCTAAAAATTTTCGCTGTCCCCAAGTTCACAAACGAATACCTTTATTGTTAGTCACTTGGTTACGCAATCTCCTACGATAAAATATATATACTATATATCCAGATAACTGTTAAAGGATAAGTGAAGTTAAATAATTTAGCAAGACAAACAGAATTATTTTTCTCTTGCCACAAACTACCAATATTTTCGTTCGTAAAAGCTCTGGGAGTCCTTAGTATGAGGCGCGTATTACATAATAACACTCAGAAGATGCCCCTTGATCGATTGGCGTGAATAATGAACGAGTTGGTGTGGCGGGCCGCTGCGCTGGGCCGTTATGGCCGCCGGGTAACGTGATGTGACGTTTGGCGTAGGTCGGACGTCTGGTGTAGAGTCACCATATATAATACTTTACTGAGACTGTTTTTAAATGCCACAAGTACCTAACGTAATACAACGTCCACACCTTAACAAGCTTGTTGTGAAAAATTGGTTTAAAATTAAAAAAAAATTTAAATTAAGATATCCTGTGCGGACGCTTCACACTGCTCTTTTTTTATAACGTTATCCCTGCACTAGGATTTTCGGAATACTTGTTCCGTGCGGGATTCGAACCCGCGACCCCTAGCGCAGCCACTCATTGCTAAGCCACTGCGTCAGGGAGTCGTCAAAATAAGAAATAAGCCTTACAAATTCTGAAAATGATATTTTACCATAGTCTCGTGGTTTGTCATTAGGGAAAATCCGCAGGTATAAATATGTTTTAATCGTTTTTCTTTTGTTTGGTTACTTTGGAGATCAATGGACTACAAATCCAACAGAGTCTTCATGAATTCAGTTCCGTTCTTACTCTAAGGGCACATGAGGCACTGGGGGCTATACAATGGCCCCGGACGGTAGATTTTAGGTGAGGCTATGTATGTTCGAGGTCTATTTTCAGCTAATGGACTGTAATGGTGAACAAGAAATAATTTTCCCATTTATCCTCTAAATATTACAAAAAGTAGTCACATTATCAGAAGGAGGGCTCAGAAAAATCTTATAAACTATCTAAAAAATGTAAAAAAGGTTTTTGTTTGTGTTAGTACCGAACGTAATGCAGCGGTACGTAAGATGTACTCTGAGTTGTAGCGTGGTGAAAGAGAATCCACTACACAATTTATCCCGGGGGTGTTGTAACAGGCTACAGAGGGAAACTGTAACAGAAGATGGAGGATCTGTTTCTGCCTTGGATATATACCACTATCTTACTGGTGAATAGAATTATATCTGTCCACAGTTTTGATAGTCGTAGTACTACAGGCGCTCAGCAAACCTCGGTTGCTCAGGGAATAAGCGCTCGCTGTGAATCACACAGTACGCGAGCATCGTGGGTCCGATCCGCCCTGGTCCGCTGGTAGCAATGGAATTATTATTGAAATTTTTATTAAAATACTGATTTCATGGGTTTTTCTGCGCTGAACCTTCTTTTTCTAAAATAAAAGTAGCCTAAGTTACTCCTTATAACATTAGCTATATGCCTGTAAAAGCCAGGTCCAGCCGTTCAAGAGATTATCTGGAACAAACAGACAGACAAAAATTCAATTTTTTTTTTGTTTTAAGTAGGGATGGGCCGAATATAGATTTCACCGAATACGAATATTCGGCCAAATGTTCGGTAAAACTTTTACCGAACCGAATACTCGGCCGAACATTATTCGGCAGGATAACCTCGAGAGTCAACCAATTTATTTCGAAACTTGTTACCGTAAAGCGCGCGGGATTAGCGCCGGATCCTGCCTCTCCCTCCCCGCCACACCTGACAGTTATTGCATCATCTAGTACTGAGGAAATTGCCGGCACATGGCTTATGTTTTGACTATTCTTGTGGTAAAAAAAGTATATCGTTGTTTTATTCTTAGTGAAAATTGATAATTATACGATAAAAATGAGCGACAGGAGATTTACTATTTGGACTTATTTTAGAGAAACTAACGACCAAAGTAAAGTGAAATATACTAATGTAACATAATGTTTCTTTGTTTGACTGAAAACATTTTATCAAGTTTCTATTTGCTATACTTAATCTGAAATTAATCTACAGTGCCTCAAAAACATAAATGTATAGATGTATACATTTGAGGCACTATAGAGTAAGTAGATTTAACCCATAAATAGAATATACTTTCAACAGTAAAATATATTTCTCAATTTGTACATTTCAATACATTGGACACTATGAAAACGAATGTTCGGTGATTTAGCCGAATATTCGGCCAAATACGAATATTCGGTAAAGCTGCCGAATGCCGAATATAAAACGAATATTTGGCCCATCTCTAGTTTTAAGTACCGTATATTACTTCATATGCGTTTAGTACAAAGTTGGTATTTTCACATAACAAAGAGACACTTCAATTTTATTTATTTGTATATATTTCATTCGTGTTTGCGATTATAGAACCAAATATTGGTGCGAACTCACGACGCTTTTAAATTGTTTAGATCGTTTCAAGAAAAATCTTTACGTAGTATGAAATATTTCTTGAATATAGAAATCGACCATATTGCCTCCAAGGACAGAATAGATATGGTGGAGTATTCTTTTACACCGGCTCCACACACGACATCTTACTACGTATTTACATGAAAATATCTCTGCGATGAATTTCCTCGCATACATTTTTACCGTTGCATTTTTTATTTTGAATTTATCGTCTCCTACTTGAGTTCCTCACCAAGCGAAACACGGCAACTATGTTACAGTGCTTTTTTTGCGCCCGAAGCAAATATGGGCAACCCTCCGGAAAGCGGGGGAGGGAGGTGGGGAATGCTCATGGCATACCACGCAGCTGGTATTCTATGAGCATTCCTATTAGATTTCTGTGACTACAATCAAGGCGAAACCTTCATCGTGAAATATACTATACTATAATAATACTAACCCTGCAATCGCAAAACATAATAAAGTTCTAGCTTGAAGCACGTTCTAACGACCGGTTTTTTTATTTGTCAGCTTGAGTTTATGATATAGTGCACTTCCTTTAAAATAACTCTATAGGTATAGGTATTGCTGTAGGTTTACACTATTACCTATAAATTAAAACATTTTATACATCATATCTACAGCGAAATAATACTTACGTCTCTTTTTAAACATCAATGTCCTTTTGGTTAAGGCATCAATTTAAATTTAACTAACGATTTGCACTTTCTAAACGAAAAATTATTTTATAAAGACGATCCCACTGCTCATAAAGATATGGATAAAAATAAAAATAAAGTATTTGTTCAGCAAATAACGTCAGGATACAATAATGGACGATACAGAAAAGTAGAGAACACAGAATATCAGCGTAAAATAGCAGCTTAATGCTGCTGTGTTTCATATGGTGAGTGTTTTGATTATATACTTGTCAAGTATATAATCAAAGGGTGAGTGTAGAGAACCGGAGACACCTTTTGCTGTTGTTTTGTTTGCTGAAACTTAGGCATTCCATCTTCCATCACGGGTGAAAATGCATCTGCGTTTTTATTCTGAGGATAGATGTAGATGTCTATGGGCCACAGCAACCACTTACCATCAGGTGGACTGTGTGCTAGTTTGTCACCCTATCCTGTAAAAAAATGACCTATCATACCTAATGAAAAATTTTGTACCCTATTTTTTCACAGATATATTTTGCACAGATTTTTTCCAAAGTCCGAAAATTTTTAGATAAGAAAGAAAACACTTTCTTTTCATCTACCTTTTCGTTATCTTACTGATACCTTGAATTATGTTTAAGTATGTATTTACACTAAATAGTAGAGTAAACAATTTACTTTGTTTTAATAAAAGTTTACTAGTCTATTAAATCATTAAAACCACACTTTAAAATGTTAATAGTTTACATATCATCGGTGTCTATTTTAATTGAAAAATTTAAAAATTATATTAAAATGTTATATGTGATAATCTGATAATACTATGTAGTATTTTAACATAAAAGAAATAAAGAATCTGCCAATGATCATTGACTTCAATTAGAAGTTTCTTGTCAAGTTTTAAACAATTAAACTGCGCTCAGAAAAATACAGCGAAGGTTTCTTAATATTTTACACTTAAATAATCTGAGTCATAAAAATAGAACTTTATGTTTTGTCGGTTAAGAGGAAATATAACCTTAAATGGCTTAGCAAGATCCTCCGTTATGCCAAAAATATTGCAGCATAATTTTGAAATAAATATATGGTAAAGTTGAGGATTAATGTTAAGGATTATGTTAGACGAAAATACGATTCCGTAAAATTTTCTCGATGGAAAAAAAATCCAAAGTTACCTTCATAATAAACAATAAACCGCTGTTATTCATAAAATACTTTAAATAAGATCATGAAACTTTGCATACTTACTGAACTAACTATAAAGCAGTGCTTATGTTATTTACTTTTTTTTAAATACCATTATTTTCACTGTAAAAAGAAATTACCTAAACTATCCGCGTTTTGAAGCTTGATTCCTGCCCAGTGTTGCCACCTTAGTGGATTTTCCACTAAATCTGGTGGTTTGGAACCCCCCTTTTAGTGGCAAATTTTTGCTTTTAGTGGCTAGTGGTTTTTTTAGCGGATTAGGAATTTTATAATAAATTATAAGAAACGAGTCGTTTCATATAAATAGTCGTTTCAAACGTCTATTTAGCCATATTTTATACTTTCAAATATAAACCTATATATTTTTAGGAGTATATTTTACTACGCAGGCAACACCAATCCACGCATTCACGGGGGTTCCCCATTAAATATATTTAGTATAAGGCAACTAATATAAAACGATGGAATGCAAGGGCGAGATCTATCTGTATCTCGCTCTCCGGAATACTAAATAGTTGAGAGGGATATAATTTCCGCTTTCTATTCTATTTGACAGCATTTTACAATACTTAGTCCAATGTTTTTGAACTCGGTCACGCACGATCACTCGGATTCAGTGCCTCAATGTGCGTTGTTGTTTGTTTTTGTTTCGTTTTGCGATTACACATTTTTAAATAAAAATATTATTCATACGACGTCATGCCGAAACCTCAATATTCCCAAAAATTTAGGGATTCTTGGCTTCAAGATCCCGATTTAAAAGAATGGCTTCAAGCAGTTGAAAGTACCACTGGCCAAGTAGCAAAATGCAAGTTTTGTGGAACGATATTAAGAAGTCACTACGGAGATTTAAAAACACATGCTCTTTCGAAAAAGCACCAACAAAATAGAAAGGTAAATTATAGCTTTGTCTTTGTTATTTATAACGGTTCGAACTTGGTCAATTAATGAGGTTGCATTTAAATTTTTCTTATATATTTCATTATTTGTTTATAGGTTATCACCAAACAACCTAAGCTGACATTCAAAAAGGAGTCTACTGATAATAAAAAAGAAAGATGAAGCCAGAGTTGCCTTATTTACAGCAATGCATACAAGTATACGAACAGTTGATCATTTAGGAGAAGTTATTAACCATAGCCATGAAAAAGAAATAAATAAAATGCAGATGCACCGAACTAAGTGCACGTATGTAATAAAAAATATTTTAGCATCTCATTTTACAGAACTTATAAAAAACGACATTAAAGATCAACCATACAGTTTATTAATAGATGAATCCACAGATATTGCTGTACAAAAATATTGGGGTTTAGTTATAATTTATTACAGCACTACACATGAAAAAATAGTTTCAACTTATTTGGACCTTGCTGAACTCGACGCATGTAATGCTGAAGGTATTGTTTCTGCCATAAAGCGGACGCTTAAACATTTCGACTTGCGAATTGAAAACTTAATGGGTATTGGCACAGATAATGCTTCGGTGATGGTTGGCGTAAATAATGGAGTTTTTTCCCGATTGAAACAAGAAATACTGCACTTAGTTTTGGTACGTTGTTTATGCCACTCCTTGCAACTGGCTGTTTCAGCAGCAGCAAAGGAATTTCTTCCGCGAAATCTTGAATTTTTAATTAGAGAGACATATGATTGGTTTGCTCGCTCGTCTTCCAGACAAGTTATCTATAAAGAGCTATACAAATCCATCAACGATGGACAGAAGCCTCTTAAAATTGTTCAAGCCTGTCAGACTAGATGGTTATCCATAGAGTCTGCTGTGTCGAGAATTTATACGCAATGGCTGGAGCTTAAAACTCATTTTTCGATTGCTAAGTTGCACGAAAGGTGCCACACGTCAGAGCTATTGCACTCTATGTATGCGAATGATATAAACTATGCATATGTATCATTTATTTATCCAATTTTGATTGATATAAACAGAGTTAATAAAATGTTTGAGTCAAAAAATACGGACCACACCTTATTGTGCGGTGAATTAACAAACTTGATTGATACGCTTGTCACCAAAGTAACGTTGCCTACACATAAGATAGATATCTTTACTCAAAATATTCGTGACTATTTGGACCAAAGATGCTACCTGGGATTCCGATTCGAAAAACATATTCAAGAAATGAAAGAGAAAGGTTTTCCCCGGGAAGAGGAAGAAGTATTGCGGAATAGGTGCATACAGTTTATAGTTTGTCTCATTGACGAAATAAAAAACAGATTGCCGGAAAATATTACTCTCATGAAACAAATATCCCGTATAAGTGTCGAAAAAGCCCTGCATCACAACAAAGAAAATCTTGTTGATATAATGGCTCGGTTCGTAACAAGTACAGAATTAATTGCAAAAATTGACGATCAATTGCAGCAAATTCATTTACTGAGATGGAATGAAACAAAAGATACAAAAAATTTTTGGAGCGAAGTCTTGAAATTCAAAGATGCACAAGGTGTTGCTCGATTTCAAGAATTAGCAACATTTGCGATTACACTTTTGGTATTGCCACATTCGAATGCCGATGTGGAAAGACTTTTTAGTAGCATGAATATTATAAAAAACAAGCAGCGAAACAGAATGAAGCTAACTCTTTTGAAATCAATTATAAAAATACGCTGCGGTATGCAGTTAATGGGAAAGTGCTGCAACAATTATGAAATTCCTTTAAATCTTATAAAACAAATTGGGACGAAGGAGTCATATCAGTCCGATAAGGATAACAGTAAGGCTGAAAATGAAAATGCAGATTCATCTGAAGACGATTTATTAATGTAAATAATATCTTAAGCAACTTTATTTTTTTAATTACTAAAAGTAAAAAAATTATATTAACAACAATGAGATTTTTAATAATAAACGTACTTTTACTTTTTTTTTGCTTTAATCATATTCATATATCTTAGTGGAAATTTTAGTGGTTTTCAGAGGGGGACATCTTTTTTGTTAGTGATTTTCTGGTGGTTTGAGGAGCCTTGTCTGGCGGATTGCTATTTCATCCGTTGGCAACACTGTTCCTGCCGCCCAGTCAGTTTGGCTTCGGCCTTTGAAGGGGGAGGATGTGTCGCTTACGATCGGAATACACATTACGCAACAGGACGACGTAAAATTAAAATGGGAAATAACCGTAATAAAAATAAGAAGCGACTGGGTTGGCGTTAAGAAACAGGCATAAATATGATAAACCTAATGAAATAAGTATCTAACGACCTATCTACTTACAGTATTAGTGATTACAAACATGTCTGTACATAGCATACGACGCGCGGGGAAGTGGGGGCGAAATTAGAATTTGAGCTGATTTACTATATCCCCTTAATTTATATTATTTTTACGCAGATGCAGAAAAAAGTCTGGCATGGCATCATATTAACGCAATTTTAGTTCAGCCTTGTACACGCCGCATACTTGATTATTATTATACAATATAATTATATAAATATTATATACAATTGTAATTATTGATAAATGTTCTGAAGAAAAGTTGAGCTCATAATAATGAAATGGTAGCTCAGCAGATAGACGCTCGTTTCAAAATTAGTTCCTCCTCCGGTGCCTACGTCTATACGAAGTGGTTTTCATTTAATTATTTATAGATAAATGGATTTTACCCTCTATATATGCTGCAAGAAAATATCTTATGATATTAAGTAGTCGACCTAATCTACTTATAGCATCTTTAAAAAGCTTTTTATTATCGCGACAGCATGATTAAGTTGCATAGAAGAAACACTGTCTGTTAATATCTTAAAATTTATACAAAAGCCATCTAACACTTATCATTCAAAACGTGATATAGCAATTTGTCTATTAAATATTTTGTAAGATGTAAGTGAATTCAGAATCACTAAAAATATTACGATTAAAGGAAGCAGGGAAAAAACTATTCGTAAAGTTATTCACTATAATATATAGTAATTGAGTATACATAACAATACAACCAGTGCGTGTTGCCAGTGATGACATATGGAACTGAGACGTGGTCCTTCACTGCTAGCCGTATGAGGACGCTCAAAGTCGCTCAGCGAGCTATGGAGAGGGCTATGCTCGGAGTTTCTCTGCGTGATAAACTTAGAAATGAGGATATCCGCAGTAGAACCAGAGTGACCGACATAGCTCAACGGATTAGTAAGCTGAAGTGGCAATGGGCCGGCCATATAGCTCGAAGAACCGACAACCGTTGGGGAAAAAAGGTTCTCGAGTGGCAGCCTCGTACCGGTAGACGAAGTGTAGGGCGACCCCCCACTAGATGGAGTGACGACCTGGTAAGACATGCGGGAAGTCGATGGATGCAGGTGGCTCAGGACCATGCTTTGTGGCATACCCTGGGGGAGGCCTATGTTCAGCAGTGGACTTTTAAAGGGCTGTAATGATGATGATGATGATGATGAGTATACATATAATATAATAAATAGCTAAAATAGTTTTTATAAAATCTGATCAAGACATTGGACCTTTCAAATCGAATTTTCACAAATAACTTGTCTGTATAATAGATACTATAAAAATCGTTAACATAATGTAATAATATCCTCCAGACCGAATTTCGGTCACGGCGGCCTGCCTCAACGGAGACTAGCCATCGGCGCAGGACAGGATTATAGTGCCCAAGTGTATGCGTAAGCACATGTGCACTCTCTATTCCTTCATTCTCATAATCCGATGGGACGGTAAACCGACACGACCGGAGAGAGATCAGGCCCAGGACCAACGGCTTACGTGCCTTCCGAAGCACGGGGGTGATATACCGCCAACTTCCTGATTCCGGGCAGCTATTGAGACTTTCTTGACGAAAAAACTCAATAATTAATTTTTTCACCGGACCCGGGATTAGAACCCAGGACCTCATGATCAGTAGTCGCTCCACTACAACCACTAGACCAACGAGGCAGTCATATACTATAAACATAATATAAAACATAATATGAAGAATATTGAAACATCTATTAAACACATGCGTTTAACTTTGTGATCAAAATAATTTTTAGAATTTAGTAAATTTATTTATTAATCTGAAAACATATTTTTACGAAAGAGAGTAAGTACTTCAGAGAAAACTTCAGTATATCTTCAATATTTATTTTCTAAAAGCGTTTCAAATAATGGTCTCTTGGTCCATATTATTGCATTATTGAATACTCTCCAAACATAAAAATAAAGTTGCGAGCCTCCACGAAGTGACAGGTGGCGGTTCCCTAGAGAGCCACAGCCTGTGCCGCCTCCGACGTCAATCCGAATAAAAGCAATACACGTCAGTAGTAGCACTTCTCGACAATTATGCTGGCCTTGTAATTAAGCGTTGTTTTTTCATATCGATATTCAAATAAATTTTAATGTAGGATATTAAAAAGTCTAGTAAACTAAAGTAATTTTAAATTCGAAATGAACACAGCTTGCACTTGGCGTTGGCATACAACTGGCATACAGTTGGCTTATTCCGAATTCAGATTCAAATTCCAGAATCTTCGTTTTGTTTGTCCTAGTCATTTCTTTCGAAACTTGGTCTGCTTACCCAATCACTCGCCATGTGTATGTGTACCTATATCATAATTCTGAGGATACGATTTTGGCGAGTGAGTTCCTATGTAATTCGGTTAATATTTACGGCGCTGTTACAGATTTATTTCATACTACAGTAATTTTAATACACTAATATCATACTTCATAAAGATACTTTAACGCCTTACTAAATAATTTATAATATAAAGGTATGAAACTTTTCAAGAACTGAATAGTGAATACACTTGATCAATATTGCATCTACACATCGTCGCACACCGGCGAAACTTTCACTCCTACCGCTACATACTTTATGGGCGCTTGGTGAAACTACTACCTTATAAAAATGTTATGATCTACCTTTTGTTCGTGTCGTACCGTTATGAATAGTGGATATGTTTTATCGAAACCTACGTCGGAATTTATGGTAAGACTTTATCTCGTTAATTGCATTTTAAATATATAATAATATGTATATAAAAAACACCAAGTCCGATCCGAAAGGAGCACATAGGTACCGCTATGACATTACCAATTAAATTAAAACATCACATAAAGTTATAAAGTATATGTTTTCTCATACAATTCGATCAACATTCCGTGTGTATTTCCTTGTGAGTTTACCATCGAATTAAATCTGTGAAAAGGGCCAAAGTACGTTTTTTAAGAAATGGGATTTTAAAGCCATTTTATTGAAAAATATGAAATTTGTTTGTGTAATGTACGTCTTTCAAAAGATATTATGTATAAAAGGCCAATGTAATGTGTACTTTCATACTGTTTAATAAAATAAAATAAGTGCTACTATACAGTACCTACTGTACTGTTTATTAAAAACGTACTTACTTGGGCCCTTTTAGCACCAAGTCACAGAAATATTACTCTATTTTTTACGGTTTATCGTGTTGTTGATTCTGTGAAAAGGGTGTGAATATGTAATAATAGTAGTAATAATAAATAATACAAGTACATAAATATATTACGAAACCTAAAAGCACCCTCACGAATTGAACAAATTTTTTACATATATAAAATACATATTTATAAGACAGTCTGTTCGCTTAAAGGCGAAAATGTTTTCACATTGATTTTCATTGAACTCATATCGCAACCTTTATTAAGTATTTTTTCGTTTGTGCCTTTTCTAAATTTGGCAAATAATGCTTTTACTCTTTTATAGCCGGCTCGCTTAGATACTGTCGCTTTTGTGTCGTGCCGCATGTTGTCAAAGATGCCGCCGCGACATCAAAGGTCGCCGCGTGCGGCGTACGCCTGCAGGAAAATTTGACATTTTAAAACGGAACGCCGTAGTGAAAGGTTGTTTTTGTTGACTCTGCTACGTATAAAAAAAATGTTTGTCGTCATTGAGAGAACAGTGAAGTGCCTCAACAAGAAACTTTATAGATTCAGAACGTGATGACGTTTAATATATAAATACAGGTGGCAATGACTTCGAGTGATGAAGAATAGTGTCTATTTTACTTTAATTTATGTTTACCTATCTACTCTTATTTTTCATTTAAATTCTCTTTGCTACGTAACTTTATATTCGTATTTTATTACAATAACCATAATAAATAGAAAAACATTTATTTAACAAATAGTAAAAAAATAATAAAATAAAAACAAAATAATAAGTGCGCCTCCGGGTGTATGGACACTTATCTTAGTGAACAGACTATACATTGTCTTCATTATGTTCAAATAATTTTCTTGTAATAATTTGATATCAAAACAATCTAAGTATCATTATCTGATTTATTCAAGAAAAAAAAGAAAAATGTCTTCGTTTCTTGTGACTCGCCATATCTAACAGCCTTATGTTGCACTGTACACCTAGGGACATGTCATTTTACGCTGGTATTTTGTGAAAGCATGGTCCTGTCCTGACCGTTCCAACTATTTGTTTTGTTTGTAAATAGAAAAACTTTACTTTAAACTTTTAAGAAAATTACAGAAATGTCCAGTATCTTTTTTTAAATGCTCTAACCGCTTCAAAAAACAAAACTTTTACAATTACTTATAGAAGTATTCCTCTTATTTTGATGTCGTGAGCTAATATAAAGAACACAGTACCTATAACTGTAGTGTTCTCTTTCGACGTACTTAAATATTTGATTCCACTATTTCTCACGAACTCGGAAGCATTTTTAATGCAACGATCCAATAAACGAACTCGCAAACGCGACGACTCTTTTATTTTTACTTGAGTTTATTGTATTTTGCTAAGAGCAAAAATGAAATAGGTTACCGTTACCTATTTCCCGTTAGGTTACCGTTACCGTTACAGCCTATTAAAGTCCACTGCTGATCATAGGCCTCCCCCAAAGATTACCTCTTAGGAGGGATATTTGCCGTAGTTGCTACGCTTGGCAAGCGGGTTGGCAACCGTAGTTTTTTACCTCCGGGTGTACCGAACAGACTATAATTGCTATGCTATACTTGCCATCAAGAAACGATATGTAATTACTTACACAACCACAAAATAAACCATAACACTGTAAAACGATTGTGCATAACCACTACCCCATAGTTTATTTACGAGCACCTACCGTTTTTCAAAGCTATGATATTACTTCTCATGATATGTAAATTGTGTTCTTTTTAAGTATCTAATAAATGTCTTAAACCGTATATTGACAATACAATATAATTGGTCCAATGTGACAAAATTTGTTACATGTTGGTTTACATGTCTCGGTCCGTTTCGAGATAGAACTAATGGACGTTTTGTGTTCAATTGAGACGTGTCTTGTATTATGTAAATTTACAACATGTATACGTCCCAGTCCTGGGCACAGGCCTGCTCTTATTTCTTAGGGGGTCTCAAGCGAGGAAATGTTCCAGCTGTCCTAGTGCGTGTTGACGGCATTCACATGTCTTCGATTTTTTTTTTTTCTCAAAACGTGCAGGTTTTTTGACTTGCATGTTTTTATTCACCCCACATGGTAAATCAGGACTTAAAACTGAAGTAACAATTTTATTGATGCCGACGGGGATCAAACCGGGGATGTCGCTCGCGTATCATATTTACAGCGTACCCTAAGCCTCTAAACTACCATGGTTTACGGATTTTGGTCTACATATAATAATTTAATATTAAAATTATTTTAAAGTAGAGCTTGCAAGAACTTTGCCGTGATGAATACTCTAAATTCTTAGAACGTATCTCAATTTTTTTTATAAAAAAGAAGAAGTAACAAATGAGCACAAAGTTCACCTGATGATGAATGAATGCTTAGCCCATAGATACTTATCATCTATTCTCGATTAAGAATTAAAATGCAGATGCTTTTTCCCCCGGGGGTGGAATGCCTTGTTACCAGTAAAAAGGCTTTCCGGTTCTCATCTGTAACCGTACGAAACACAGTGGCCACTTTAATGATCTACTGGATGACTTTTTTTACCGTCTGGAACAAATAGGGTGTATGCAACATGTGAACGGGGTAGTGTCCTATGGTACTGATATTTTACAAAAAATAAAAACAAAAATTTGAATTAAACGTTTTAAATTTTTTTGAACAATTTCTTTGCTCTTTGTCGTTGAGCCTGTGACCCTGCGAAGTGACAAGGTTAAAGACGCCTACTAAATTTATTGTTATAATGCCGTTCGTAAAGTAGGGTGAATATGATTTGAATTTCGATAGATTTTTATTTATTTATTTAATCCAAAATTTTTGTTTTTATTTTTATAAAATATCAGTGCCATAGGCTTCTACTCCGTTCACATGTTACACTCTATTTTTTTTCCAGATGGTAAAAAAGGTCAATATGTAACGTAATTAACGCACATCCTCAGACACCTCAATTAGTATATTATGTTATAATCATTATGCATAGACTGAATTTTTAGTTAAACATTTTGATATTATCAAAATAGTTATACAAATTCCGGAAGAATGTTGTGGTCACAGTACAAATCCACGAACGCAAAGACTTTAACGTGCTTGAAATAAAGTTCATTTTTCTTTATTTTTATTGAATGACAGAATTAGTAACAATACAAATAAAATGACTTAAAGTCTTATTGCCTTAAGTTACGGTCCATTTCAGTTTGTTTTGACTGTACAAATTTAGTGTGACTGTGATTTACGTAGTTTTAATTATTTTTGGGATAAAAAAATACCTATATTAAAAATGATAGGAATCGATTCAATAAACGATTCTGAACAAACTACTTTCTCAAAGTAACGTTAATTATGTTACATGTTGTATATGTAGTACCTCACATGACATCCAGATATCTATTTTGATAAAATCTAAAATTCATCTCACAACATTAAATATAAGGAAACAACACAAAATTTCATTAGGAATGTGCACGTCCACCCCGTGACCATGGGTGCTGTAAAGCTCTCGAAACGTCGGGTATTTAAAAAGTTAAATATATGCGATAAAATCCGTAAAAACTAATATTATTTCAATGTGCACGTCATCAATTTAGCGTACCACAGCACATCAGGCTCAGCAAATCAACCCAAATCCTTCTTTAATCGTCTTCTAAAAGGAGTAGGTACTTAATTAGACTATTTTTATGTGTGTTTCATGAAAACTTTTTTCCAGGTGGACTGATTTTGATGATTTTTTTCTATTTGAAATGCTTATCATGTTCTCATGTGGTCCCATATAAATTTGATCAAGATCTAATCAGTAGTTTTTGGGTTATCCTTCATAATGCGTATTGATTATAACTACATCGATGATGATCTCATTTTATTTATATTGAATTCGGTTGTACAACATTTTTAATTTTACCACTTGTTTAACATCAGCGTGACACTGAAAATTTTTGGAACTGGCATAATTAACTATGCCCTTAGATTAGAGTATACATAAGCATAGCTTGCCTATGTATACTCCAAGGCTATTTATTACCTTTCAAAAATAATTTTAAGTGGAAATATAAACTTACTTTTGTACTGACGAAGAATATTAAAATCATTTATCATATTTTTTTATTTTCAGTACTACTTACTTTTCAAGTCTATCTGTTATTTATTACTTGTGCGTCTGCCATAAACTTCTATCTTTATTTCTTTTAGAACTTCTTTGATTGTGTTTACTCAATTTACCTTACTAAAATCTATTTTACTTTGTTCTGTTAGTGAAAATTTTAAGATTGGTCTATATTTCCCTCCTATATACATACTGTATATAGTATTATACAATATATATGATTACTGTTAAGCTGATAAGAAACAAAAAACGTAATGAGTGATATGGCATAGAATATAATCAGACGGTCCTAAATAATCTATTTGTAACTTGGACTGTGTTAATATCTTACGTATAAATTTTGTACTGGCGTGGCGGACGTAGCTGTCTATTGTTCAATGTCAGTGTGTGTAATGTACGCGTGTATTAGTGGTATGTGTTTTTGAGTTTGATAAATAGCTCACAATCGCCAAATACACAAAAATAAAATTTTGTATCATAAATTAAATACAGTTTTTGGATATGGTAAGTATTGTGTATGTGAAATATATTAATAATGATTACACTTAATACGGCACTTAATTATTTATTTGAACTTAATTTTCTTATTAATATGAAAAACAAGGTTAGCACGTAATGGGAGTAAAAATGGAATATAAAGCATAGATGAACATAGATAACAAAACATGAGTCTTCCTTTTGTCGCGTCATAGACATGCGCTTTATGTTTACTATTTATGGTCATTTGCTCAATGCCTAACAGCCTGTCCCACCTTGTTATTTTCTTCCTTTCACAGGTTTAACTGATCCGGCTTCTTTCTAATTCTTTGTGATCAGCGTTGTCTAATTTCTGGTGTGTTATTGCTAGTTGTAGAATTTTCAGGTAATGTAGATTGCGCCCGTTCTTGTTCCTATTGTTCTTGCATCGGCAGATCCTTCATCTGTTCAGGACTAGATTGTGGAGTTTCCTCTATTTTAGGGTTGTTTTCTGTAGGTATGGCTTCTTGCAGATATCTAGAATTTAGCTGATAGGTAACTGGTATGTAAGGGTTTTCACTAGTACACAAGGTTTTGATGATTTGGTCCACATGTCTATGGTGTATCCTTCCATCTACCTCTACCTCATAATGTAGTTTTCCTCTTCTGTTTATAATCTTTCCGAATTTCCATTTATTGCTGTCATACATTCTGATCTTTACTCTGTCTCCTCTGTTAAATTCTTTAGTTACTTTTATATTATTATTCTTGCATTCCTTTTCTGTATCTTCTCTTATCACTAAATCTATCCTTGTTCTATACAATCTCTTAAACATCATCTCTGCAGGGCTCAATCCAGTTGAGCTACTTGGTGTTTTTCTGAACATCATCAGAAATTTTTGTAGTTTGTCCTGTAATGATCCTTCTTCATTAGCCATTGTTTTTAGTTTATTTTTGAATGTCTTAACATATCTTTCTGCTTGTTCATTTGTGGAAGGGTGAAACGGTGCAATGAACTTTGCTTGAATACCATTTTCTTTTAAAAAATTTAACATTTCTTCTGACCGAAACTGTCTACCATTATCTGAAACTTGAATGATTGGTAGGCCAAAAGTAGTATATAACTTTTTGAGTATATTTATGGTTGATAACGATGTGATAGATGTTGTTGGTATGACTTCTAACCACTTTGTATAAGCATCCACAACAATAAGGATATATTGATTCATAAATGGTCCTGCATAATCGATGTGAATTCGGCTCCATGGCTCTTTTGGATATTTCCAACTGTGTACTGGTACTTTAACAGGGTTTTTCTGCATAAGGCAACACATCTTGCATTGTTTAACCATCTTTTCTATATCTGTATCTATATTCTTCCACCACACATAGCTTCTTGCTAATGCTTTCATCTTCACAATGCCTGTATGCCCTGTATGTAGTTCATCTAAGATAATGGATTGTAACTGTTTGGGTATAACAATTCTTGTTCCATAAAAAATGCAGTTGCTTTGTAAAGAGAATTCATGAAGCCTCTTAGGGTCATTTCTACCAGATTGTATACCTAGGTAGAGCTTGTAAGTCTGGGTCTTTTCTCGTAGCTTCTCTAATTTCTTGTAGTGTAACTGGCATTTCTGAGATTTGATTTAAGTAAAATACAAGTACATCATCATCTGTTAGTTTGTCATTTTCTGCCTCCATAGACTTATTTAATCTTGAAGAGTAGTCTGCATTTGCATGTTCTGTTGTCTTCCTGAGTTTTATATCATAGTCAAATCCTGCTAAGAAGTTTGCATAGTGCACAAGCCTAATTGCTGTGGTAGGTGGTGTAGCTTTTTCTGTATGTAAAATTCTAGACAAGGATTGATTGTCAATAATCAGTGTAATTTTTCGTCCATAGCAGTATTGGAAGAACTCCTTTAGTCCCCATATTAACGCTGCTGCTTCTTTATCAAGTTGGCTGTAACCTTTCTTAGCTTTAGTTAGGGATTTTGATGCAAATGCTATGGGTCGTTCAGTCTTGTCTGGCATAATGTGTGATAACACACCTCCAAATCCAGTAGGTGATGCGTCTGTAGCAAGGGTAACAGGCAAGCTCTCATGAAATGGTATTAACACTTTTTCTCCACAAATTTCATTTAACTCTTGGAAAATTTTCTCACATTCTTTGGTCCATATAAACTCTTTATCTTTCTGTAATAGGTTGTAAAGTGGATTTAACTTTGATGCTAGATTTGGAATGAACTGTTGATAATAATTGATCATTCCCAAAAAGATCCGTAGAGATGATACATCAGTAGGCCGTGGGCTATTCTTGATATCGTTAATCTTATCTTGAGTAGGATGTAATCCATTGATATTAATATTATGTCCCAGGTAAGTTACTGACTTTTGAAGAAATTAACATTTCTTTAAATTTAGATGTAGTCCACACTTCTGTAATTTCTCGCAAAGTGTTGTGATTCTTTGTAACAATTGAATGTATCTTCTTCCCTGTATAGCTATATCATCAAAAAAACGGACTACACCATCTATGCCTTGTAGCGTTTGATCCATGTACCGTTGCCAAACATTTGGTGCTACCTTAACACCAAACATTAATATTTTCACTTTATAGGTACCCTTACATGTACTGATGGCTTTCATCTCTGCTGGCTCATCACTGGTTAACATGTGTAGATATGCTTGATTAATATCAAATGTACAGAAGTACTTTCCACCACTCAATTTTGAAAAGATTTCTTCTATTCTTGGAATAGGATAATTGTCATATTCAAGATTTTTATTTAAAGTTGCGCTATAGTCTGCACATATACGTACCTTGCCATTTTGTTTAATTACGGGGACTGCAGGTGTACCCCATTGTGAGTAAGTGACTTTTTCAAGAATGCCTGCTTTTTCCAATCTATCAATTTCTGGTTGTACTTGATTTTTCAATGCAAATGGTACAGGCCGTGGTTTCAAAAATATTGGTACTGTTCCCTCCTTTAGTTTAAATGATGCTTGAAAATTGTTAATTTTGCCAATTTCTTCTGTAAATAATTCTTTATATTCTTCTAATAAATTGTGAAGCTTTACTCTAAATTGTTGATCTGTTATATCACTTTCTTCTTTATTTATAGAGTTAAGGTTAAATTGTAACTTAAGTTCTCTAAGCCATTCTCTTCCAACTACCGGGTCTACCTTCCTGTCTATAATGAATATTCTTCCTATTATTTCTTTATTATTATATGAAATTTGAGAGAGATTGATTTGAATTGTTGAGGTCCCAAGAGGTTTTATAATTTTCCCTGTGTATGTTCTCAACTTGACTGTAATACTTATTAATTTTGGATTTGGAAAATTCTTGTAAAAATATTCAGCAGAACATGTAGTAACTGCTGCACCCGTATCCATTTCTAATTTATGCAATTTCCCATTCATTGTTAAAGATATGTAGAATTTGTCACTCTGTACATGTATTTTCTGTAATTTATTTATTTCATAGACTTCCTCCTCAGAGTTACTCTCTAGTTCTATTTGAATCTGTTTTTGCTCCTTGAAACAAACTGATTGTGTGTGCCCTTTTATTTTACATTTCCTACAGTATAGTTTGTCTTTTATTCTACACTGGTTCGCTGTATGGTTATTTTTCCCACATCTAAAACACTTAACATTTTTATTGTAACTTCTTGTGTATTCTTAGCAAATGTATTCTTTTTATACTTCTTTACTGAAATTTTATTTATATTTGACTGTATTTCTGATCCCATTTCTTTAGTTTCAGATTTATATGTTTCAATAGCTAATGCAATTCTCATAATATCATCAAACTTTGTGGTTGATGGTTCTTGGAGTAGTCTTTCCTTAATTTCCAGCCCTCGAATGAATTGTACCCGGAGGTGAGTCTCAAAAGAAGACTGCTTGCAGTTATTGCAGATAAAATTGCATTTTCCTCCGATCTCTTTCAACCCTGCCACATAGTTTGCAACTGATGCATACTCATTCTGTGTTCTGAGACAGAACTTGTGTTGCTGTGCCACTTCCCCAGGCTCCGGGGCTATATGATTACCTAGGATTTGCACTAATTCATTGTAAGTTTTTGATTCAGGTTTACTTGGTGCCGTATGTTTTTTAAAACTTGATAGTATTTCGGACCAATGCTATTTGAAAATATATGTAATTTTGTAGTGTCGTCTGTAACTCCCTTTAAAGTGACGTAATTATGTAATCTTTGTAAATGACTCGAAAAGCTTTCATTTATTTCATCATATGGTTGTAAATTTATCCCACTAACTGGCTTTGTACCTTGCTCAAGTAATGCCTTTTGTAAATTAGCTTGCTGTGTTTGCATACCTCGCATTGTTTCCATCATTTGCATTCTCTTCAGTACTGCATTATTTGTTGTTACATTGTGAATTTTTATGATAGGAAAATGGAATTGCGTGAAGCGGGTTATCATCACAGGATATGGAACCCCTGGATAGAAAGAAAAAAAGGGTAGGTGCACGTGGCTTTATTTTCACAAGAATGAGGTTAAATAGGCGAGGCACACTTTTAATATATCACTTTGTATTTTGCGTAGATTCAATCACGTATCTCGTCGCCACTATTGTGTATGTGAAATATATTTATAATGATTACACTTAATACGGCACTTAATTATTTATTTAAACTTAATTTTCTTATTAATATGAAAAACAAGGTTAGTACGTAATGGGAGTAAAAATGGAATATATGGCATAGATGAGAAACATGAGTCTTCCTTTTGTCGCATCATAGACATGCGCTTTATGTTTACTATTTATGCTCAATGCCTAACAGTAAGCCTTGCAAAAACTAATGACTCAGCAGCAAGCTCAAGCAAACGCGCTTATTACTTAGGTGTTGCCAAAGAAACCCTATAAGCTGACTACGAAAAAGGATTATACCCTAAACGAAGCCAGAAGACCGACAGTATCCGTTACCTATTTAAAAAGATTTTCGCAACAGGCACGTGAGGTTGCCTGTTCACACCGACTCGTATAAATTTTTTTACCGTGGCTACTGAGGAGCCAGCACCCTACGCGAATAACAGATCCAGAATTTTTTATACGTAGTTTAAGTGTTTATTGTAATAATTACAATTTTTACGCTACCGCATAAATTAACCACAAAAAGTAAATGCCACATATTTTCTGTTTTTAAAATCTAGACTAGACTGTTTTTAGGGTCATAAGTTGTTATAAGTGGCTCGACAACTTCTAATATTTCGACAAGTACAAAAGTCATGTGTAGGTTCTTTAAAATAAAAATGTGTGATCTCACCTGCATGTCTCAGAACTACTATAAATAGATTTATTATGAGACAAAGGACCTTGTGAATGAAAAGTCATTCATAACAAGATATTCCATCTTTGTCCTAAGGGATAAAAAAGATAGATGTAGGTGTATATGGCCACGGCATCCACTTCTCAACTTACGTATTTTTCCTTTTTTTACGTAATTTTTATTTTATACATATATTTTCGTTAATATGTCTTTCCAGTAACCCCGGCGCAGTTACGTGAGCAAAGTTTGGACACACATTTTCAAAATATTTAAATAAATTTCATGTACACTAATGGGAACGAAAATGACTGTTGTGATACATTGGGCGTTTATTTAATGGGCGCCATTTATATTTTTGTTGTATTTGGCTAGCTTTGATCGCATCATTTTATTTAATTACCGTAAAATAGGGTGCCATTGATTAATTTTAAACTTGAAATGGATCCCACGCGTGCAATTTTAACGATAAAATGTTAAAAAATACTGTGGTGTAGACTCTAACGCAAATTAATTATTACAACAACAAAAAAAAATTGTAAAAAATTATTTATAAAAAATGCTTATCAAAATTTTATTGATGATGGGGCTTTACTTACATATGACACTTAATTTTCATTTCATTCATGTGTCATTGGGGAACGAGTAGCATTCATTGATAAATTTCGATTAAGGCAGGTAATAATAATGATATCTCTAGCTTCAATAATATATACCTACAACTTTAGGAATTTCATTAAAAATAATTTTGGTTTTTTTTTTGCAGTTTAGTTTTAATGATATCTTCAATAGAACATACATAATGATATGTTTTTTTCTCATTTGTGATCCAAACTTTGCTAAAATAAACTGTCCTATTGCGGGATTTAGTGCCAAATCTGTTGGGTAAGAGTATAATTCAGTACTATATTATCATTATCAGACTCAGACTCAAGAGGAAATCACCACATGTAACCATGTGTGATGTGAAGTAAAATTGCTAATTCCTCTTGATGAGTGAAAACAGGTTGGGCACCAAGCGTTTTTCCGTGTAATCCTTTATATTTATTATAAAGTGTGCCATACGAAGTTTTATATTGAAGTGAAGCAAGCAGCATTGATAGACAATTCATCGTTTGTGATTTTCTCTATCGCTTCTTCCATTAACTCCTCTGAATAATTTTTGTAATTGCGGGTACCCGCTGTCTTTTTGTAGGTGCGAACCACGAGGCAGCTAAAACAAAACAAGAAATAGAGGTTAAATTGATAACGTATATATTACTCCTATAACATTGAGAACAACCACCATTGGGGTGAAATTGATAACTATCTAAGTCGCCTCACTCTATAAAATGGCGGCCGTAAACAAAAAATGTAAACACGGTCCACCTGATGGTAAGTGGATGCTGTGGCCCATAAACATCTACATTTATCCTCCATTAAGAATCAAAACGCAGATGCGTTGTCACCTCTGAGGACTAAGATGGAATGCTTCGTTTCCAGTAACAAAGGGTCTACGGATCTCTACACTATTGCACTCAGTCACTCACCTACGCAACACAGCAGTATTAGGTATTGTTACGAGCTTGAGGTTCGTGACAATAAAAATTGCCGATAAAATTACCTAAATTAACACTTTAATTTACTTTACACAATTAAAGTTAAAACATTAATAATTTAAACACACTAATTCACTTAATTCCACTCCGAAGCTTCGCTTGTTTCGCCCAAATCAACACTGCCACGATCGCATCTTGCAGCGCCTATATATTTGAATTAGCAAAGAAATATCCAGAATGTTCAAGTGAACACGCGGAAGGTACCGAGCGTTCGAGTTTCGACTAGGCGCTGTCAGTTGAGCGATTTGTGATGTCATTTTCTCAATGCTCCCCTCGCTCTCGTTCCTGACACTAGATGGCGCTAGTGTATCGTTGACTGGAGCGCGTAACACTGCCCCCTCCTAAGACATGCTCGTCCCGAGCATTATCGGCCCCATAATAACGCGCCAAGCGATTCACATGGACGATCTTAGGAGTCCCTCTTGCGCCTTTCTGTAACGGCTCCGCAATGTCAAGGGCTGTCCTATCCCGTTGTGCACCAACATTGTACAATTTCGGTGCTCCTCTACTACGTGTCCGAGGTCCCCGCTCGGCCGCACAACTTGTACATGTACGACACCAATCCTCGACATCGTCACGATAATGGACCCAGTAAAACTGTTCTCGGACCTTCAGTAGAGTTCGTTTAACTCCCAGATGGACTCTTGAACGACCATTATGGCACAACTGTAGAACATTCGGCACTTTAGCTTTAGGGACAACCATTTGCAAACGACAGCTGTCTCTTCGACCATTGTCCCATTTACGGCACAGGACTCCACCCTGAATCAGCTAGCTGTCCCATTGGGCCCAATAGCTTTTCGTGGTTGAACTCATCGCTGAGACGTCCCTCCACTTAGGCTTGGTAGCACGGGCCTTCATCCATCCCAGAATCGGCTTGATATCCGGATCTTCCTGCTGTGCATGTCGTAGGTTGTCCTTCCACCCGTTGCTGAGGTGGTCTGTCCTGAGCATCCTCACGGATACCACCTCCTTACTCTCTTGCCTACTACAATGGTTGCAATCTTCAGGACAAGGTCTTCTTGACAATGCATCTGCGTTGCCGTGAGATTTCCCGCTGCAGTGTCTGATAGTAAAGTCGTATTCCTGCTGCTGCTGGGCTGTGCTGTTAGCCGCACTTCCTTTCTGAGACCGTTCACCTTCCCTTCCTAGGGTGTGCTTAGGGCAGCTGGACCGAAGATGGCCCCTTTCCCCACAGCCATAGCACCTAGGGCTGTATCTTTTATTGTGGTCGCGAACCGTAACTGCTGTAACCTCCCTAGCGTGAGGTGAACGATGATCCTGTCGCCGCCAGGCAGTGCCGTTAGCTGCACTACCCTCTCGAGATCGATCAACTCTCCTTTCCACGGTTCGTTTAGGGCAGCTGGATCGAAGATGGCCCTTTTCCCCACAGCCATAGCACCTTGGGCTGTATCCTTTGTTGCGGTCGCGAACTGTAGCGGCTGCAACCTCCCTGACGCGATGGGAACGATGATCCTGCCGCACGGCTTCTACCTCCAGTGCATGGGCCAAGGCGTCCTTAAGCGTCTCGTGGTGCCCGAGCCTCACAGCAGCTCTGACTTCCAGGTCGCGGATGCCGTCGATAAATGTCTGCACCAGGTTCCCTCCAATGAGCGCAGGTACAGACCGGTAAGCTTTTCGCACCAGCTTCTCCACCTCTAGAGCCCACTGCTGCAGGTTTTCGTTGATGCGCTGCACACGATCTTTAAGCTGCGCACGAAAAACGTGTTCCAGGTGAGCGTCGCCATATCTCGCCTCCAATGCCTCAAGGAGTTGCTCATAAGTCACTTCCTCACCGAGAGCTTCCAGAACTGTTAAGGCCTGGTCGCGCAGGCCTAGTGTGAGAGCAGTCATGGCCTGACTTTTATTCCAGCCGTTCGCCTTCATAACAGCCTCGAAGTGGATTTTGTAGGCTGCCCAGGAAGAGGTACCGTCGAACGGTGGTATCTTGAACCCACGTAGCGAAGGTGTTGTAGCTACTACGGGAGATGTTGTTCCATCCCCAAGTTTGAGGTCGTCCAGCGTTTTCTTCACGTCAGCCATTACGTTGTCAACCCGATTGTTTACTTGGTCGATTCGGGTTTCGGCCTCCGACAGGCGGTTGTCCTGTTGAGCAACCTTATCCTTCACCTCCCGTATCTCTTTTCCGAAGATAGCGTGAAGGTCCTTCATGAGGAGCATCTGCTCTTCCTTATCGCGTTGGAGTTGCTCTTCTAAACGACGGGCCTGTTCCTCCTGTCGGCGGGCCTGTTCCTCCTGTCCGCCCCGCAGCTGCTCTTCCAATCGGCGGGCCTGTCCCTCCTGTCCGCTCTGCAGCTGCTCTTTCAACTGACGGACCTGTTCCTCCTGTCGGCGAGCCTGCTCCTGCAGCATCACCATCAGAGCACCTAAGTCAGGTGCTGCAGATGTAGGAGCTACCGACGGGCCTTCAGCCGGTGGCTGGCCCTCCGACGTCTGCGGCGTTGCACCACCAAATCTTCTTTGGTCCGTCTCCTGCTGGCGTTGACTTCGGGTACGGACACCCTCCGTTTCCTCCTTAGGTAAAATCGGCATGATTTTATCCCACTTCTGACACCAATTGTTACGAGCTTGAGGTTTGTGACAATAAAAATTGCCGATAAAATTACCTAAATTAACACTTTAATTTACTTTACACAATTAAAGTTAAAACATTAATAATTTAAACACACTAATTCACTTAATTCCACTCCGAAGCTTCGCTTGTTTCGCCCAAATCAACACTGCCTCGATCGCATCTTGCAGCGCCTATATATTTGAATTAGCAAAGAAATATCCAGAATGTTCAAGTAAACACGCGGAAGGTACCGAGCGTTCGAGTTTCGACTAGGCGCTGTCAGTTGAGCGATTTGTGATGTCATTTTCTCAATGCTCCCCTCGCTCTCGTTCCTGACACTAGATGGCGCTAGTGTATCGTTGACTGGAGCGCGTAACAGTATTTAGAAATGCTGAATCTGGTCTATTAATAGTTTCAAAATGGCTCCAGAGTAACCTTCTTTTCTTAAATATTGCAAAAACTAAATATGTATGCTTTACAATCAATAATAGAACGCAACCAAATAATAACAATAGTTTAAAATACATTATTGTGGTATTTCTAATATTTCTAACTGTAAGTGTACAGTTATCGATAAGGTTGCATCTATAAAGTATTTGGGGGTTGTTCTGGACCAACATTTGTACTGGCACTCTCAAATTGAATATACGAGTAATAGGATACGGAAATTAATTTGGATATTTAGGAAACTAAGACATGTCACCTCTAAAAAATTACTATATCAAATATATATTGCATTGGCACAATCCATAATAGGGTACTGTATCTCAGTCTGGGGAGGTGCAGCTAAAACAAAATAATTAAAAATCGAAAGAAGTCAGCGTTGTCTACTCAAAGTTATGTATTTTAAACCATTTCGTTTTCCAACTGAAAAACTTTACAAGTTGAGTGAGCTTCTTTCAATAAGATAGATATATATCCTATCAATAGTTTTACGGACACACAAATCTTTCGACACCAACAAATTATACTAAGCTAACTCATAAAAGTGAACTTTACAGTAGAGGCATGTGAAGGGAAAAACGTGTTAACTTTTATATTAATTAAGATACTTATTTGTAATTTGGTATGCTTAATATATAATTTATTCATCGTAATTTTCCATATTTATTTTTCCTTAATTATTTATATTCTTTGATTTAGCGCAAATTAGCCGTATATACACGTAATTCCTCAATAAGATTTTACATATTACACACGTCCTAACTAATGTTAGCGTAGAGTATTACGGGAGATCGTAGTGCTAAAGAAGTGTTATATTTTTTGCTTTGCATTCATAATTGTAAAATATATTATGCATTAATTATAACCTTAGGTTTTTATATATATTCACTAAAGCTAAGCTATAAAGCACTAAGTTATAATTATAAATTCTTATGCTAAATAACAAGTTACTAAAGTTAGCTTTATTTAACCGGTACCATGCATCACTGGCGCATATCGTATTAAAAGCCGTCAAATTATATATATAGCGTACTATAATACATCGACGTGTGCTATAAATTAGCATATCATTTAACTTTCCGTTGAGCTATACTGTAGATTTTTATAAATTCTTGATAAATTCTGTAGATAATATTATTTTTTGTAGGTAAATATGTAATTAAAACAAAAATAGTAATCAACTGTTTATTTAAATTTCAGGTAAGTACTTATTAATTATTAACGATAAGAGATCGGATTAATCGCAGTTCCACTTCGTATATTATATTTAAATCAAGATTGCACATAATTGTTATTCTTAATAAAAAAAAAAACAAAACTTCTAAGTGGTAAATATAAATCAAATAATTTAAACAGTATGTTGTAATCATTAAGTACTTATAATCATTCAAAACTCATCATCACTTACATTCTTCTCATCATATTCAGTTGTTAATAAAGTCCTATAAAATGTATATGATACTTTTCGGGTATAATATTATTATCACAGTAGTATTTTAAATCTTTATATTTTGCTACATTAATTTTTAACAAAGTTTTGTATGCTTTTTCGGGAAAAGGCTCCAAGTGGGATAATCTAGTAGATGTTTTTTTAAAACATTGTATTTGATTGCTGTCTTTATCACCTAAACTATACTTATATTCCAACGACCCGTAATTATCGGGAGAAACTTCAGTTTTTTTTACTTTATTCCACATAACTTTATCGTTATTTAAATTTTCAGTCCAATTTCTTTTTGCTAATATTACTTTTAAAATCAAATATCATGTTTTGATTAACCTCGCCCATCGTACTAGTGAATACCACTCATCCGGAGAATATAACTCTCTACCTCTTGCAGTTTTTTCTATCAAAGCGTGAACTGAATCTCCTTCATTCTGTGTATGGCCCTTTTCCATAAAATGGTGGCTTATCTTCATTTTAAAATTTTTAGCAGCTAATAAGTACATATAGTAAACAATACGGTTACGATTTCTTCCCCCACAGTTGTCTGACTATAGATTGACTTCGTGAACTCCCTTAGAAGCTAATTTAATAAAAAAAATCGTATAAACAACTAGCCACTTCATTAGCCCCCCTCTTAGCCGTTTGCTGATCCCACATATAACAAAACGCTTCTTTTGATCCCGTATTGTAAATTGTAAAATTATATACATTGAGCTTACGCCTATAATAATACACACTTATATTACCATGTGGTGAGCTTAAAACTTTTTGAAAATCAAATACAATACAAACTACTTTGTTACTAGAGACAGCTAACAGTTTACATTCTAATTTTAATTTACGGGAAATTTCTTTTTCTGTTTGATGTTTTGTGAAGTTTTCTTTCAATTCATCTGTAGGGCTAGATGTATTTTTGTACTGATGACAGATATCGCATTGGTCTTTTTTTTGGTAAATGAAAACCTATCTTCAAATTAGTATTAACAACATCTCTATACTGTCTTACTGTCTGTACTCTAACATTATAATTATTATCAGAACACCACTCATAATACAACTTAAACATTTTAGAAAAAGATAAAGAAAGTTCTAAGTATTTTTTACTCGTACGTTTTCTAACGTAGTCAGACTCAACAGGGGTGAAAGAATTAACGTGATCTATGACACTCTGTTTCATTTCGTTTGAAATTACATAGTTATGGTTTTTATGCCGACCTCTGTCGTCAGTAACATGAGTAAAATCATTGTTTTCTTGGATTTTTCGTATTGCAGTATACACAAAATCTTTACTAATATCAAAGGTGTTCAAGAACATTGTTTTGCAAACTTTTTGTAATATGATACCATTGTCAGAATTTATAGGAAGGTGATAATGCAAAGTGTGTGTTCGACGACTAGATTAGCTTTCAACATTAGTGGCAGTCTTTTTACTTTTTTGTATTACATATTTGGCAATGATTTGCCATTATTTTGCGTGATCACCCGTATCCCAAAACTTATCAAAAAGGTCAATACGAACTTCTTGGCTTATTTTATTGTAGCATTGCAGACGACAATTGACACAACTGACTTTAATGCTTCTTGGTGCTTTAGTTTTCCCTTTTGACGTAGTATACTGCAATCCTTTGTTACACAAACGTTTTCTCTTTCTACTTATCCACTCATCTTCAAGTTTAAGACGTTTGAGACCCACATCAGTTCTTTTTTTAGATCTACGTTTATTATTTTTTGGGGTCGATACTGCAGAATAGTCACTATAATTAAACGTTGCAGGCGAGGGAATTGAATTACAGGGAGTAGACTTTGGCGATACTGAATTTGTGTTATTTCTGAGGCAGTTAACTTTCCTGGACGGACGTACTAATTTCTGGTGTGAGTGTTCTATCTTCGGTTTCTTGGCAAGAAGTCGGCACTAAAGTACCGTTTAAACTTTGTGAAGATTCCGAAAAATCACTATAAGGTGAAGGTACGGGGGTATTATCTATGCTGTCAGAAGGATCATTAGAGACGAATGAAAACAAAGGTTCGATAATTGGTGAAGTTAATGTCAATGGAGAAGGTTTTTGGGTTGAAGTCAATAAATACATTTGGTGAATAAATATTAAGTGGAGTTTTAGGAGCCCCCAAGTCATTCAAATTTATATCTTGTAATACTACATCATTTTTGTAATTTTCTATATCTCGGCTTGCAGAACTGACTATAGAATAATCATGCTCTTGAATAAGCTCTTCAAACATGACGTGATTATACAAAGCCACGAATTCAGGATTATCAACTTCAGCAGGTAATGGCGAGGATTCTATAACAATAGGGATAATGTGTTGAAATCATATGATTATTTTTGTAAAAAACATGTACATTAAAAATATACTCAAGGTACCATCATTAAACTAATTAACACTCGTTTTTACATAAGTATTTACAACGGCAAAGTCGCTAAGTAGTGCATTTTACAAACGAACAAGTATAGCTATACCAGCTATACAACCACAGTATAGCTGCAGCGTGGCTCTACACAGTCGAGCCCACCCATTCGTGCTATAACCACAGTATAGCTGCACCGTGGCTCTACACAGTCGAGCCCACCCATTCGTGCTACAACCACAGTATAGCTGCACCGTGGCTCTACGCAGTCGAGCCGACCCATTCGTGCTACAACCACAGTATAGCTGCACCGTGGCTCTACACAGTCGAGCCCACCCATTCGTGCTATAACCACAGTATAGCTGCACCGTGGCTCTACACAGTCGAGCCCACCCATTCGTGCTATAACCACAGTATAGCTGCACCGTGGCTCTACACAGTCGAGCCCACCCATTCGTGCTACAACCACAGTATAGCTGCACCGTGGCTATACGCAGTCGAGCCGACCCATTCGTGCTACAACCACAGTATAGCTGCACCGTGGCTCTACACAGTCGAGCCCACCCATTCGTGCTACAACCACAGTATAGCTGCACCGTGGCTCTACACAGTCGAGCCCACCCATTCGTGCTACAACCACAGTATAGCTGCACCGTGGCTCTACACAGTCGAGCCCACCCATTCGTGCTACAACCACAGTATAGCTGCACCGTGGCTCTACACAGTCGAGCCCACCCATTCGTGCTACAACCACAGTATAGCTGCACCGTGGCTCTACGCAGTCGAGCCGACCCATTCGTGCTACAACCACAGTATAGCTGCACCGTGGCTCTACACAGTCGAGCCCACCCATTCGTGCTACAACCACAGTATAGCTGCACCGTGGCTCTACACAGTCGAGCCCACCCATTCGTGCTACAACCACAGTATAGCTGCACCGTGGCTCTACGCAGTCGAGCCGACCCATTCGTGCTACAACCACAGTATAGCTGCACCGTGGCTCTACGCAGTCGAGCCGACCCATTCGTGCTACAACCACAGTATAACTGCACCGTGGCTCTACACAGTCGAGCCGACCCATTCGTGCTACAACCACAGTATAGCTGCACCGTGGCTCTACACAGTCGAGCCGACCCATTCGTGCTACAACCACATTATAACTGCAGCGTGGCTCTACACAGTCGAGCCGACCCATTCGTGCTACAACCACAGTATAGCTGCACCGTGGCTCTACACAGTCGAGCCCACCCATTCGTGCTACAACCACAGTATAGCTGCAGCGTGGCTCTACACAGTCGAGCCCACCCATTCGTGCTACAACCACAGTATAGCTGCACCGTGGCTCTACGCAGTCGAGCCGACCCATTCGTGCTACAACCACAGTATAGCTGCACCGTGGCTCTACACAGTCGAGCCCACCCATTCGTGCTACAACCACAGTATAGCTGCACCGTGGCTCTACGCAGTCGAGCCGACCCATTCGTGCTACAACCACAGTATAGCTGCACCGTGGCTCTACGCAGTCGAGCCGACCCATTCGTGCTACAACCACAGTATAGCTGCACCGTGGCTCTACACAGTCGAGCCCACCCATTCGTGCTACAACCACAGTATAGCTGCAGCGTGGCTCTACACAGTCGAGCCGACCCTTTCGTGCTACTACCACACTATAGCTACAGCGTGGCTCTACACAGTCGAGCCGACCCATTCGTGCTATAACCACAATATAGCTGCAGCGTGGCTCTACACAGTCGAGCCGACCCATTCGTGCTAAAACCACAGTATAGCTGCAACGTGGCTCTACACAGTCGAGCCGACCCATTCGTGCTACAACCACAGTATAACTGCAGCGTGGCTCTACACAGTCGAGCCGACCCATTCGTGCTACAACCACAGTATAGCTGCAGCGTGGCTCTACACAGTCGAGCCGACCCATTCGTGCTACAACCACAGTATAGCTGCACCGTGGCTCTACACAGTCGAGCCGACCCATTCGTGCTACAACCACAGTATAACTGCAGCGTGGCTCTACACAGTCGAGCCGACCCATTCGTGCTACAACCACAATATAGCTGCAGCGTGGCTCTACGCAGTCGAGCCGACCCATTCGTGCTACAACCACAATATAGCTGCAGCGTGGCTCTACACAGTCGAGCCGACCCATTCGTGCTACAACCACAATATAGCTGCAGCGTGGCTCTACACAGTCGAGCCGACCCATTCGTGCTACAACCACAGTATAGCTGCAGCGTGGCTCTACACAGTCGAGCCGACCCATTCGTGCTACAACCACAGTATAGCTGCAGCGTGGCTCTACACAGTCGAGCCGACCCATTCGTGCTACAACCACAATATAGCTGCAGCGTGGCTCTACACAGTCGAGCCGACCCATTCGTGCTAAAACCACAGTATAGCTGCAACGTGGCTCTACACAGTTGAGCCGACCCATTCGTGCTACAACCACAATATAGATGCAGCGTGGCTCTACACAGTCGAGCCGACACATTCGTGCTACAACCACAATATAGATGCAGCGTGGCTCTACACAGTCGAGCCGACCCATTCGTGCTACAACCACAATATAGCTGCAGCGTGGCTCTACACAGTCGAGCCGACCCATTCGTGCTACAACCACAGTATAGCTGCAGCGTGGCTCTACACAGTCGAGCCGACCCATTCGTGCTGTAACCACAGTATAGCTGCAACGTGGCTCTACACAGTCGAGCCGACCCATTCGTGCTACAACCACAATATAGATGCAGCGTGGCTCTACACAGTCGAGCCGACCCATTCGTGCTATAACCACAATATAGCTGCAGCGTGGCTCTACACAGTCGAGCCGACCCATTCGTGCTATAACCACAATATAGCTGCAGCGTGGCTCTACACATTCGAGCCGACCCATTCGTGCTACAACCACAATATAGCTGGAGCGTGACTCTACACAGTCGAGCCGACCCATTCGTGCTACAACCACAGTATAGCTGCACCGTGGCTCTACACAGTCGAGCCGACCCATTCGTGCTACAACCACAGTATAGCTGCAGCGTGGCTCTACACATTCGAGCCGACCCATTCGTGCTACAACCACAATATAGCTGGAGCGTGACTACACAGTCGAGCCGACCCATTCGTGCTACAACCACAGTATAGCTGCACCGTGGCTCTACACAGTCGAGCCGACCCATTCGTGCTACAACCACAGTATAGCTGCACCGTGGCTCTACACAGTCGAGCCGACCCATTCGTGCTACAACCACAGTATAGCTGCACCGTGGCTCTACACAGTCGAGCCGACCCATTCGTGCTACAACCACAGTATAGCTGCACCGTGGCTCTACAAAGTCGAGCCGACCCATTCGTGCTACAACCACAGTATAGCTGCACCGTGGCTCTACACAGTCGAGCCGACCCATTCGTGTTACAACCACAATATAGCTGCAGTGTGGCTCTACACAGTCGAGCCGACCCATTCGTGCTACAACCACAGTATAGCTGCACCGTGGCTCTACACAGTCGAGCCGACCCATTCGTGCTACAACCACAGTATAGCTGCACCGTGGCTCTACACAGTCGAGCCGACCCATTCGTGCTACAACCACAGTATAGCTGCAGCGTGGCTCTACACAGTCGAGCCGACCCATTCGTGCTACAACCACAGTATAGCTGCAGCGTGGCTCTACACAGTCGAGCCGACCCATTCGTGCTACAACCACAATATAGCTGCAGCGTGGCTCTACACAGTCGAGCCGACCCATTCGTGCTACAACCACAGTTTAGCTGCAGCGTGGCTCTGCCACTTATAAAATTAGTTATTAGTTACAATTTAAACAGCGAAACATTACAAACCAAATAATAATATTTATGGTTGTGCCACTGAAGTTATTCATACAAAATTTTAATGCTATTTTACACTCAAATTTCACAATTATTTTTATTTGGCTTTGACAACAGCTAATAGTCGACATATGGATTGAAGAGGTAAGGAGTACAGACTGTATAAAAGAGTGTCCGTAGGAAACCGCTAAATAGGTGGCGCCACTGTAGATGCAGTCTATTTTAAAGTACTTTTTATAATTTTTTTTGCATAATAAACTTACCATAATTCTTTTTACAATAATAATTTTATTGCTTCCAAAATTTTTATTTTCAAAATCACGCACAACACGGTGTATTATCATACCCTGTAAGCTACACGAGCGCTGTTGTGGAGAGTTTTGGAACTGTTATTTACTGCTTACAGAAGGATACATTTTCAACTATTTTCTTATGGGAGAGTCTTCCTTACATGAGTCGACGCTTCGGCAAATATGGCCGACATGTCGATCTGGCCATCACACAGATCATAGAAATAACAGTTGTTTCTATGATCCGTGGGCCAACAGAACAAACAAAATTTTGGTTGCGTTCAATAATCACGCATTAAGGTGGATGCGTCGACCGTCCGCCCATACATTTTTTAACCAAAATATACACTAAACACAGACACTCTTTCTTTAAAACTAATCATTTTATCACTTCTCTACAATGAAATGTGTACGCGTCTGACCTTTATAGGCAATAACTTACATTATATACTGAGAAAAACAATAGTGAAATCCCGGAAAAATTTGACAGTTCTTTAGTAGTGTGCGTGACTTTTGACAAGCAAACGAAAGGCGACGTTTAAACATTAGCACGCTAGATGGCATCCAAGTGATCTTAAATAATTCTGATAAATCAATATCTTAAGTTCAATAATAGGTTAATTTCCTTTCCAACCGTTAAAAAAACAGTATAAAATAACATAAAACTAATGACCTTAGACACCTATGTTTTTTCTAAACAATTTTATTACTTATTATCGTTGTGTGGCAACATAAATACCAAAAGTCGTAGGTAAAGCGACGTAGCCGTCCTTCCTGACAACAAACTGATAAGAGTACTAACCGTAGACAGAGAAGTCTACGGTACTAACGTATTCCTGACCTTGAATTGACGAAACAAAAAGCGTTGCCAAACTTACGTACGTTCACTTGTTTGACTTGTTATAAAATATAATATTCTGATTTCGGTTTTCAC
Source organism: Parnassius apollo (assembly GCA_907164705.1). Lineage (NCBI taxonomy): Eukaryota > Metazoa > Arthropoda > Insecta > Lepidoptera > Papilionidae > Parnassius > Parnassius apollo. The sequence continues at coordinate 5,173,672 of CAJQZP010001207.1, read as the reverse complement.
GCGCTATGATTTGCGCGCGGAATTTCGTATTATACATGTTTTGTATGTATGTTTTCATTGATTCGAATTGCAATATTTCTCTAGTATATATTTGAGACTATATTGTAATTTATCGTAGGTATAGTAATTAATTATTCTAAAAACGCAATTATGTTTTGTGTTTGGTAGTATTATTAACAGCAGGCTGGCCCGTTATTTTTCTGAAATATCGTCACAATACTGATTACCTACGTCATACGTGTCAGTGTTTCATATATGAATGTGTTTGAATATATTTTTGGTCAACAATAAATACAATTATTATAAATCGGTAAACTACCAAAGTAGTCACAAAATTAAACTTGCAAACATTTGCTAAATATTTGCCGGGTTACACTAAACATCCTTTACGCATTTTGCAAACGGTCTCAGACGGACATACATTATTAGTTTGTTATATTTTGTAGAGCTCAAGTTCACTCGTCACTACGTCATACCTTATGGTGCGTTCAGAAACAAATATAATTCAGTTACATAAAATCCTTTTTTCTGTTCCGTGCTTTATTGTTTATAAATAAATAGCATATTGTAATCTGAGTTATATTTTTCTTATTCGTCGGCCAATTCTACCAGGAATATAAAGATAACATTGAAATAAAAAGATAAGTAAATTTTTGTACATTTTAGTGTTCTAGATCTTGTGTTCCGAACGCAACCCTAATCATATAGAATTGAAGGAAGATTTGTATATATATATTGTATAGTACCTGGATGACCGAGCATTTCTCTTTCTCTTTTTTTTTTTGGAAATCGTGTGTTTGGGAAGTTATATTTAGATAAAAAATACATACTGATAAAATATGAAGAATATTTTTTTGATCTTACCGACATAAAAAAGTCAATCCTAAGACAAGACGCGAACCAGGGAACTATGATTTCGCAACAGTGCGTTTTCCACTTGAGCTATTACGATCATTATTATAGTGTTAAAATTTACCTTCTTATATTGTAGCAGTTTATATATATATATATATATATATATATATATATATATATATATATATAATTATATAGTTTATATACAAGAATTGCTCGTAGGTATAGGATTTATATTTTTGTTTTACTAAAAGCTTTTGTTGAGTGCTTCGAAATTAGGAAATTTTCAAACTTCCTGGTTATTATCACAAATAAATCGTGTTATAGATTTGTTGTTAACTCTTGTTTGTGAATTATAGTTTCTTACGTGTTGGTTATGAAATGTCTAATTATTGTAATAATTGGTACTGTCACAAGTCATCAGTGTTATTAGTTTTGAGTGAATAGGCATGTATCAGTATAATTATGTTGCTTCAAATAGGTACTTCTGTTTTGATAAAAAATTCAATTGTGTAATGTAAAAAAATAAAACTGCGTTATATTGTAATCAATGTTGACATAATTTATTTCCCAAAGTTATAAATCAATTAAATAGTTTACGCCAACAAATATAAATTTTATTTTTATTACAGTCGTATATCGTATAGCGTTTTGTAGTTCTGCCTACCCAATTTACACATACACAAAAATTAAAAACTTGTTTTTTTACATACACGCCATCTAGTGTTCTAGCTTCGTAAACGTAGGGATACGTCTATGTGTGTAAACGACACTATATTCAATGACAGATGTTATAATCAAAATTAATGTCGAATTGGGTAGATTTTGAGGCAATGATATGACCCATTCCAATAAAATGTAATATCCGATAACCGCTAAGTCTACTCCTACGACTTAATAATTTTCCAATTACACAAAAATCCAAATAAACTAAAAATGTTGACTTCAGCGCCATCTTGCGGGAGAATGGCTGGGAATAGTCCGTAGGTTTCACCTTAAATCCGAAAAAATTTACCAAGTTTAGTTATCATCAAAGTTACCCTAGTTCGCAAAGTAACCCCGTTTTACGGTATATCATTTAATATAACTATTAAATCTATAAAAAAATGGTGCTCCGCGGTGAAGGATAACATAGTTCCGATTTTCATGATTCCTCCTCCTCCGATTTCGAATTCCACGTTGACAGCTTTGCTTAAATAACCTTGAGAAATTCGATATATTAATATAATATGATATAAGTTATAGAGTAGAAGTAAATATTTCCATACTATACTCCATTGTTGACATGTACATGTTTCGTTCGTCGGCACACGCGTTACTTACTTTGCCAATTTTGTAATAAGAGATCGAATCACCTCCACTTCGTATAATATCGTAACCAACAAATATGCGAAAACTTTTATATATTTTTGAATACTTAATAACACCCTAAGTCATATAAACTATAAAAATATTTATATTTGCAATGTTACCGGAGATATTAAGACTGTAATTTATCGTATGTTCATTTAGATCGAAGAAACGTATCGTATGGTGTAGTATCCACACAGTACGCGGAGACGGGGGGATCGCGAGCTTCGGCGAGCGTATAGTAAGAGCGTATATATACTAGCACTAGCAGTAGCGACAGATTACGCGGGGGAGGAGCACGCCCGCTGCTGTTGACGCCATTATTCAAAAAACTTGCATTTATTTATGTATTTTATGTGCAGTGACAGCTATAATATTCAAGTATGTCATCTAGGTCGAAACGAATGATTGATGCGGTCATTAAATACGTTGTGTCTGATTCGCAAAATATGGCGGCCGTTAGTAATTCAAATCGCGATGATTGTGTGCGTTGCTACGAACCTATGGTTGATGATTCTATTCGGAAAGGAGGTAAATTTTAAATTTTAATACTAAATAAACAAGAAATAAATATAAAATAACTATTACTTATAGTACCGTGCCGTACCCACAGTAAAATATCGTAAGTAGAACTTACTATAGTCTAAATAAAAAATAAAAATACAAATTTCTTCGCAACCTTCCGCTAAAAAAATACAATGATGTGTCTTACCTGGATTGAAGAGCACCTCCCGCCCTCCTTCAATTGCATGCACTAACTCCGTCACCACTAGTCCCAGCACCACAACTCCCAACACCACTATTCCAGGTAAGACACACCATCGACGATAATACGACACGTGTTTCGCCTCTTCACGAGGCATCTTCAGGTAATGGACTCTCCGGCGGCTGACCGCTACTTAGCGGTTGCGAAGAAATTTGTATTTTTATTATAAAGGATTTCCGCAAAGTAACGCCTGATTCTATCAATTACTATAGTCTATTTTGCATTTAAATCAACTAGGGAAAATTATAAAAAAAATTAATAGTATTTTGTACTTACGATATTTCACATCGGAGTTACTTTTGGTAAATCTATCTTACGCAATATTTTACTTTGATATGAAAAATAACCTACAACAGTATACTTTTAGAAAAAAGGTAAAATAATAAATTACATTGTATTTTTTTTACAGATTCGCCGCTTCCTTCTGACCCAGATACTTCTGAAATAAATCAAATGATTGATTTGTTATCTGATTCCGAGGAAATAATATGTCATAGTTGTAATAATTCACTTATCACTAAATAAGGTAAGTAACAGTAATAAGCAAACCACAATGACCTGTAAGTTACAAAAATTTAATACCAGCTTAAACTTGTTTATTTTTATCATTTAAAAACGGTAGTTAATTTAAAATGTTTTACTATCATAAATGTCTTTAATCTTTCATGGTCACTAACATTAGAATGATATTATTTATTGGGATATTTATAATTTATTATTATATTGATATTCTGAAAGACGAAAGATCGAATTATCGCCAAACAATATTAATCTAATATTTTATTACCTATGTATGTGATAGTTAAAAATAATCTTGATATTTCTTTTTAATTTCAGGTTTTTCTGACGATTCTCCGGTTGAAAAAAATATCACACAACATCCATATCCCGTTTGTCGCTTAAATCATCTAGATTTTGATTGTGATAACCATTTCTGTCCCTGGTTTGTTCAAAAAGATATTTTACATCTACAGCCAGTTGATTCCAATATCACCGACTTAGCATATACCCCTCAAGCAAACACGCCTCTCTCTTCTTACTCAGAAGCAACACCACAAGCTTCTAGAAAATGGGTTTTCAAGCCAAGGAAAGATAAGGGAATTATCAGACGTCGACATATTACGGATTGGAAGGACAACAAAAGAAAAATTCTAAGAAACTTGGGCAAGGAGTATAAGAGTTGTGATGGTACTGTAAGAAACAGCAAATCTATGAGTCCTGTGTGTCATACAAACTGCAGACTGAAATGTTCAACAAAAATTAGCGATGAAGAAAGACTTATGATTTTTAATACTTTTTGGGGCTTAGGCAACCGTGAGAACCAATGGGCTTTCATATCAAATTTGGTTGCAAAACAAAAAAAACGCAGGGTGTTTACTGACACAATCTAGACGCAATTTCACTTTAATTTATAGGCTATCAAGGGCAGATATAGACAATCAAGAAAACTATTTAACTGTGTGTAAGAAAATTTTTCTGAATACTTTTTCAATTAGTGAACAATTTGTATACACATCCCTGGAAAAAAGAAACAATATAAGTGGTTTGATAGAGGTCGACATGCGAGGACGTCATCCAGACTATCGTAAAGTAATAACAGAGGATATTATCAAAGTGTATCACATTAAATCACTCTCACTTCAGTCTGTAGAATTCCATTACATCATAAGATCCCTTTAAGTTGTTGTATAAATATGATTTAGCCGCCGATAATTACTACGTTTTAATTGTAAAGGCCTCTACTAGGCGACAATATGTCTCTAACGTAGATGCCCTGTACGACAATATACTGCCGATTCCAAAGGCAAAGAAGAATGATTTGTTAAACATGTGCAAATCACAAATTATGCCCCATGCTCATCACCAATTTTTCCAGTCTGCCCGAAATTAGCAATGACTTAAATTCAACTTCTGATTCCGATTCTAATTAATGTTTCCTTTTAATTTATTTCTGATCTGATTTCTTAGATAATAATAAGTAATGATCTCAAAGAGTCCACATGTTTGAAGTAAGGTTGTTTTTTTTTTTTGTTAATTTTTTATTAGAGGCTAGAAGTTTTTGATTGTTTATGTTGATAAATGAGAAAAGAAAATATAATTTTATTTCTTATGTTTTTAAAAATACGTTTTTTTTAAATATTTGATTTAATATTCAGAGTTTGTCAAATAGACTCTAAACTTATTATTACAAAGTTGTGTTTTTGTTGTTTTTTCTGATTTTGGTAATAATAATAACAAGTGCAAATAACATTTTTGAGAGAGATTTATCTTTGGACTGGTTTTATTTCGAAATACATTATATTTTTTAGTAACGATGGTAATTTTATTTCAGTACTCCATAATTTACGATATTTGATGACAACATTATTCCTAAGAAAATTATGGTAACTATGAATTACAATATATTTAATTCTATTTACATCGATGTAAATTGTCGTAAATACAATATACGATACTTTTTGTTTTATGAAACTCAACGTAAATTAAAGTAAGTACTACCTACAATAAACTACGACATTTATTTCACAAAGAAAAGTATCGTAAGTGACTTTTTTAGCTATTCTGGTAATAATTTTTAATATTCTTTCTAAAAATATAATTAAGTTCATAAACGTCTACCTACATGCCGAGTTTGGTTCTTGAACGACAAAAATTGACTAAGTGAGCATCAAAAAACTACTTAGTCATCTCAAAATTGCTGTACTTTAAAGTTCATACAATGCAGTTACGATATTATACGTAGTAGGTGTCGAAGTGTGGCAGGCCGCTTAAACTTTGAACTTTTTTTGCTTTGATGTTCGCAGAAAAACCGACACTGGGCGGCAAACCGCAAATATGTGTTCATACTTTGCACACAACGCAAATGGCCGTGCACTTAGCAACTTTAGAGCTATTTACCTATTTGAAGCTAAGTCTGACACTATGTATTGTATATCTTGTCAAAATTTCATTGTAGCCATTTGGTACCCATAGAACGTATGAAATTACATTGTCCTACTACTGCACTACTCCACTACTACCTAATTAATCTTGTGAAGCGGTGACGTAAAAATATAGAATCAACAGAGAGCGCTTATGTGCAAGCAGTGTATTGTGTGCAAAGCTTTAGGCTCGTGTGAAGTACATGATATTATATTAGGGCACTATAATCAACGTTTGACAATCGCAATAAAAGCAAAGAACAATGCCCAAAATCGCCCTGTGCAATAAAAATATCGGACATACACGATAATTAATTATCTATTTTATTATATTTGTTGCAAATACTTTTATAACACGGACTAGCTGCATGCCAAAATGAACATTAAAAAAGTATTCTATTCGACTTATAACATTAATCGCTGCCATCTTCGCCAGACGTCATGTGGTGTATAAAAATTACTAGCGACGCCCAATCGATTATAATAGATATTTTGAATTTTCAATGAACAGTTGCATATTTTTTAACCTGAATCACATTTCGAATTTATTTCGAATAAAGTGCAAATAGGAACTATAATAAAAACGATCAACCACCATTTCTTTTTGTTATTCCCTAAAAGTATAATTTAAAAAACCTACTAACATATATAATCAATGAGGTCAAACTCGAAAATAAATAGGTAGTTAGAATAATGCTGAAGTGAATAAAACCAAATTATTTTATCATGATCAGGTTTTCTAATGATGGTTTAGAAAAGCATGCGGCTTACCTCTAACTAAACGATCACTTACGAGTTTATGATAATTAATATTTTTTAATATAAAAATTACGATAAACAATAAATCGATAAACATTACATTGATTAAACTATTCGAGTATAGACATTTACAGAATTAGTATAATTCGCCTATGTTGTCAGCACTGTTGTTCTAAAAATTAATTTCATGTCTTGATGTTGGTAGAGTAGTTTGGCGCCCTTTCATGCATTTACTTTTACTAAGGAGTTTATTTTTCTTTGTACGATGCAATGAAAAGGTGATGTCTTACAAACGGCCATCAGTTATTGTATACAGTTGAACCACTTTTACTAAATTATTGTAAAATGTAACACAATATTGTTTTTCAGTCTCTTAAAAATCATACCAAATGATAAAAACCATGATAGTAGTAGTTCTATTATAACCTCAAATAATTTCTGATACTTTTTTGGAAATATATCTTTTCTGCAGCTAGTCAGCTATAAAAATAAGATCATATAGGAATTACCTAATGATCGACAATACAACACACATTTTCCAATGCTTTTGATTCCAGGGCGAACAATGTATTGGCGCTGAGCAATGTCCTTTTGGGGAAAAATGTCTAGCTGAAGTATTTGAAGGCTGTTTAACTGACTTGATAAACGAACTTACAGTTCACCTGGTGGTAAATAGACACCTGCAGCGAACTTATACAAAGAAGTCTACAGATGCGTTGTCACCTCTGATGACTAAGCATGCAAGGCAAGCAAGCAATGCCTTACAGCCTGTTATTAGCTCTCTATAGACTTCAGACTGGAACACAGCAGTTCAAGTTTAAGTTAGTACTTACCCAGATGGAAATGGTGATGGATGGAATAGGCAGAATAAGAGTCTTATCACCTAGTAACGGTTATGATGGTGACGACGTAATGAAAACCTTATTATATTGTCTTCTGTTATTTTTTTTAACTATTATTGTGAAATTCACTCTCAGCCGTCTTCAGAGATTATCGAAGTGCATAACACATGCTTAATTATTAATAGTTAAACCTTCATTTCGTAAATCATAACCTATTCTCGATTCCGAGGCTAAGGCGATGGCCAGAAATAGTGTTGTATTTCGAACTCGAGAATAGTGTGCTCCAAAATATCTTGTCTCATATCTTGTATATATCGTGATATATATTATGCTGTGAAAAAAAGGCCGAGTCAAATTCCGGAAAAAAAAGCGCTGGAAAATTATTTGACATTTCAAACTTATGATGACAAAGGACCTTTAAATCCATTCTTAAATTAATCTTCATTTATCATCATCTGTACACACGACGCAGATAATAGATATTATTTTATCGTAAATCGGAAGATACCTATACAACATGTAACATAAACCCTGTGGTTACCTTTAAGTGCGTTACCAGTATCCAAGCGTTATTTTTTTAACGTGTTTTTTGATACTGACTCTGACCACGCAGTTAACGGGAACCACAGGGTTTTTGTTACATGTTGTATAACGTTATAGTATATAGTAATATATTATAGAAATTTTATAGACAGCCGTGTGGTGCCTTGTGTGGTATAATAAATGGTCGGAATTCGTCTCGATTCTCCTGACGTTTTAAATGATTTCCAGACTCCCGAAGAAAATCAAAATCTCCGGACAAACACCTTCTCGGAAAGTTAATATAATATGGTCTTTGATTTAATAAAAGCTGAACAAGTAATTTGACCGAACTTTGTAGTAAATTGTGAATATATATATATATATATATATATATATATATATATATAGTAATGCATATATATATGGCAATCTAAATATTAAGTGTACTTAAATTAATTTTGTTCTAAGTACTGTTTGTAGTCTCTTAATTAAAAAAAATAAACTCTTTACTTTAATATTAATTTCTCCCGACAACAACCCCAAAATCCCGACTTTTTCGAAATTTTTCCAGATATCTCTGTCTCTATATGTAAGATACCTGGCAAACCTAGTTGCAGGCGTAAGAGATTCCGTCATCCCATTTCATCTTGGACGTCGTAAGACGCGACTATGGTAACTGCCAGACAGATCTTAGGGCTTCCGATAGAAGGTATAACCATCAGGTTATAGTCTGACGGAAAACAGCCAGAGCGGCAAATGTGACGTAAAAATAATCCTACAATAATACCATTTTTGTCCAATAGATATACTCACATCAAGATCGGATCAAACCAAACGATTTAAATAATCTAAACAGCCTTCGAATCTTAAGAAAGAGTTCTATGTGTACTATTAAAATAGACCGGCAATTCAGTACAAAAATTGAATCACAGCTGTGGAGCGCGTGGGCCCCTGTTGGACAGGTAGCTCGCACGGCAATTATTCCAATTTGAAATTAACTTCAACTTACGTTGACAATGTGCGCACATATATAATCACAGCGTTATCTTTGTCATAATAAACAAAATCAGTGTTCGATTGTCGAAAACAACGTTCTTGGTTTACTAAACAAAGAACTAGTCTAGACTAAAGGAAAAGGGGAGATCTCTTGCCGGGCACGGTATTCAACTCGGGAAGCTGCCAACGCTCCGTGTGTATACTTCGCAACTTTGATAGCGCGATTTATGCTTCGGTGCGTTTCGCCTGTGGCGTAACGACAGCGTCGCCTCAGACCGTAACCGTAGTGCTCATCTAGTAGTAGTATACACAGTGGTAGTTGTTAATAACAGTATACGTTGTGTTAGGAAGGTGGCTCAAGGTGGTGAGATGAAGTGGTGCGGCGAGGCGGTGGGGCGCGGGTCACCGGCGTACTTCGCGCGCGTGGCGCGGCTACGGCGCGCGCTTTTGCTGCTGGCGGCCGCCGCGTGCACGGCCGCTGCCCTGCTCTACTGGCGTCAGCAGAGCGACGACCGTGCCACCAGACCCCTGCACAACCTCTACACGTGAGTTTAATCCGAAGTTCTATAGAGTTTCGTGTCTAGGCTGATTTAGTGAAAGCACAGCGCTTCAAACCGTCTCCCTGTTTTACTGTTGGCAACAGAGTGATGGCCACTTTTTGCTGAATGGCTACTGCAGCCCAATTATATCTGCCACACACATTAACAAAATATAGGAACTTTATCACGTTCTAGATTATGATAGAATGTCTTACAGCCGCATAAAAGTGGATTTACTTCGGCAGGACCTCTAATTACACAGTTCTTATTTTTTGTTACTTATTTTTTACTTACTCATATAAAAATAGAAATTAAAATCAAATCTTTCTATTAGATACTTGGTATTGATCGTTGTGTACTCTAATAATGTACATCTTTGGCAGTTACACGGCTAAGACATTGATCATACATCCTACATGTATTAGGTCAGTATAGTTTCTAGGTCTATAATAAAAATTGTTCCTTATTTTTAGTGTTTTTACATCAATGTCCGGTTGTTTGCGAGTCAATTAAAGTCCTGACTCAAAACCAGTGTTGTGGCCTACAGTATTATGTACCTTACAGACAAATAGGTTTAAATATATTTATATGTCTGCCTACTGATTATCGCTGGGGTTATCCTTTTTGATATCACACAACTGCATAATTACCAATTTTTAATTTGTACGAATTTCTAATGTTATATGTTCTTCTTCTGTTCTGTTCTTTTCTTTATTTCTTCCATAAAAGTGGTACTTAGATTGACAATAAGATAAAGATAATCGTTAAGATAATGAGGAAACCTGAAATTTTGGGGAAAAACTAAATCCAGCATCAGTGATGATATTTATATGTTGCATTAAACTTTTAGCTAGCTTCGAAAAGAGAGGGGTAGATAGATAAATCGTAAGCAATCAAAGTTAAAAATCAAATACCTATGTTTACAAAATTAATTAACATTGGTAAACTTCTGTTGAAGAATTGCAAAATCGTTGAGTAGTGAAAATGCTAACAAATATCTTACCACTGTAACCCTCTAACTTTGTAGGTAAACGTTAAGTCATATTAAAAAAAAGTTATCAATCTTTTTTCAGCGATGTCGAGCCAGAATGGACGTGGGTGTGTCGGAACGAACGTTGCGAACGACTGCCGGCTGCGGAGATGTCTTCACTGCAGTCCTTACCTACTTGCAACATGCTATGTGCTTCCACCCAGCTGTGGCCGCAGCCAACCGGTCCCGTAAGCCTCGCCACCGCCGCTGTACCAGTACGAGCATCAGCTTTTAATTTACACGTTGTCGCATCACCGTCTCGTCACGTCTCCGAACACCTTGAAGATGCATTCAGCTTATTTCGAGAAGACTTAAGAGCTCTAGAAAAGAATATGATATCTGACAAACACAGCGATATCGGCCCAGCTCATGAGGTCGTCGTGCGGATATCCGTAAATGGCAGTAGCGACGTGCGGATGCTAATCGACACCGACGAGAGCTACAAATTGTCCCTCCGACCCAAGCGTAACACACTGGTTGCCGACATCACAGCTCATTCATTCTGCGGGGCACGACACGGCCTTGAAACGCTGTCTCAGTTAATCTGGCTGGACCCTTACGCCGGTTCATTGCTAGCTCTTGAAGCCGCCACCGTGGAAGATGCCCCTCGGTTTCGCTACAGAGGACTCTTATTAGATACCGCGAGAAATTACTTCCCCGTGGGAGAGATTGTACGGACTATCGACGCTATGGCCGCCTGCAAACTTAACACGTTCCATTGGCATATTAGCGATTCACAATCATTTCCTTTAAGGTTGAATAGTGCACCACAGCTAGCTCAACACGGGGCGTACGGGCCGGGAGCCGTATATACCACTGAAGAGGTTCGAGCGATAGTACGTCGTGCCAGATTGCGCGGTATACGTGTATTGATAGAAGTTGACGCGCCGGCCCACGTCGGACGCGCTTGGTCTTGGGGACCGCAAGCGGGACTCGGGCAACTGGCTTACTGTGTAGAAGTCGAACCCTGGAGTGCTTACTGTGGTGAACCACCATGCGGACAGTTAAATCCACGGAACCCACACGTATATGAGCTTCTCGAACGAATTTACGCAGAGATAATTCAGCTGACTGGTGTCGACGACATTTTTCATTTAGGAGGGGATGAGGTCTCCGAACGCTGCTGGTCGCAGTACTTCAATGATACGGATCCGATGGATCTATGGTTAGACTTCACGAGACGCGCGATGCGCGCACTGGAGCGCGCCAACGGCGGCAAAGCACCAGAAATGACACTACTGTGGTCTTCTCGACTGACGCGCTCGCCGTATTTGGAACGACTAGACATGAAAAAATTTGGCATTCAAGTGTGGGGCGCGTCTCGGTGGCCGGAGTCGCGGGCAGTGCTCGACGCCGGCTTTCGGTCGGTAATATCACACGTGGACGTTTGGTATTTAGACTGCGGGTTCGGGTCGTGGCGGGACAGTTCGGACGGGCATTGTGGACCGTATCGGTCGTGGCAGCAAATCTATGAGCACAGGCCGTGGGTGGACGAATCGGTGGGGGGTATGGGGCCGGTGGGGGATGGGTGGCGGGTGGAGGGTGGGGAGGCGTGTCAGTGGAGCGAGCAGCTGGCCGCGGGGGGGCTGGACGCTCGCGTGTGGCCTCGCACGGCAGCGTTGGCCGAGCGGCTGTGGTCGGACCGCGCGGAGGGCGCGGCGGCGGACGTGTACCTGCGCCTGGACACGCAGCGCGCGCGGCTTTTGGCGCGCGGCGTGCGCGCGGCGCCGCTCTGGCCGCGCTGGTGCACACACAACCCGCACGCCTGCCTCTAGCGGGACGCCGCACCTGCAACTACTGCGGCACCTCACCCGCCTCTAGCAAGGAACTTCGCCCGCCTCTAGTGAGACACCTCGTCCGCCTAAACGCGGCGCTTCGCCCGCCTAGACTACAAACGTATTTTTCATATGACGAACAATTAATTATGAGCATTGAACACTCACCGTCTTTCTTTTTTTTATTAAACTGATATGACAAACCAACTTACTGTCCACCTGATGATCCTGCAGTCCATGGACACCTGCTGCCAACTTTATACAAGAAGGCTACGGATGCGTGATTACCTTTCAGCACTAAGATGGAATTGCTAACAGCCTGCGATTATACTGGCTCTTTGTACCTTTCAGATTTTATGACTTCAGACTGCTGCACTGCTAGTGTTCTAGCAGTGCAGCACTGCTATTTAGTGACGGAAATGGTAGGAAGGTGGCCTCTTCAAACATGGATTCCTATGCAGATAAGGCCTACTATCTAAAGACTCAATTACGCAGTAAACATATTAGTATTTACGATGACATAATATGACGATATGTCTTCCCGATTGGTTCGTTCATCAATTAGTCAGCAATTGGTAAAAACACCATAATTATGAATTCAAGTTACATAATCGTATAATTCTTTAAAAAGATCACAGATAGGTAGCTGAAACGAGCCTCACCAAAGCTATGATGGTATGTGAAACGCAATAAGCAGTTTGGTTACCTGTTTTCATGACTCGTCTCAAAAAGTAGTAGCAAAATTGATTAAAACATTATTGTTTTAACATGGCATAGATGTTAATTGAGAACAGTACACAGTACCTGTACATAAATATACAGTAGCAATATGTAATTGAACCTAAGATTTAATGGCATATATTATTATATGCCTTGATCCATTATCAATGATCAGGTCCAGGCTGGACTCCAGCCAGTCCAAGCGTTTAAATACAATATAAAATTTAAGAAAAAAACACCTAAAAAGGTATTACGTAAATTAAACTTCTTGGTCATCATCAGCCCGTAATAGCTTACTGTTGGACTGTATGGGCCTCCTCCGTTGTCCAGGGAAGATTTGCAGGCGGTTTCTTAATCGCAGTACAATACAAGACGTCTCGCATCGCACCTTCCAACTCCGCTGCCCGTTGTCATTCCGGATATCGTGTGACGTAAACGCAATGGTTACACTGCCATCTATCGGAGTACATTTTTTCTGGCATTTCTAACAGTTGCCTCTTTCAATGTTTTCTAACAAATAATTGCATTTTATTATTATTTACACAAAATAGACATGAAAATATAATAATTTCTAATAAATTACGAAATTGTTATAAATAATTTTTTTTAAAAGCGACAATAGGATGCTATCGATATAAATAAAAAAAAACTAACTTGCAATTATTACGAAAAGTCACTATCTTTTTACTCATTGAATAAATTAAAAATAAATATTATAGACCAGCACGAAGGTGACCGACATACTCTGGCACTATTGTGTGAAATAAATTTGGAATTAAATTTAAAAAAATAAAGGCGATTTAAAAAACTAGGGTTGTGCATCTAACATACGGTTTTACTATTGCATCGAGTTTTGTCACTATTGTTCGACATTTAATACTGAATCTATAACGTACCTAATTAACTTTAAATCGTTACGTTACTAAGTACTATTACCATTACTAACCCGAACTTGAATGACGAGATACATTGTATATAATAATAACTATGAAGATACTTAGTCGAATTAATTTATGTACAGCGCTTAATGACGTTATTAGCTAAGTAAACGATTTACAGTCTAAGCTAGTTTAAGCATACAAATATGTTAAAAATGTTATAAGACGTGTATACATTATTAGCATTTAAGAGTTTAACACTTGTCATATATGTATGAATGTTGGCGATATTTCTATCGATATTTACGTAATGATTTTAAGATTACCGTTTTAAGTTGCAAATTAGTTTAGATTAATTATTTGCATAATTTTTAATTATTTGCATTATAAATACGACGAGCAACATTGAAGAACATAATTAATTATTTAAACTTAGAGTTGAATATACAAACGAGAATAAATTTTACGCTTATTTCCATAAATAGTACATTTTAGCGGGTCTACTATTGATTTATATTACACTAGATTAGTAATTACCGCGCCAAAGCGTTGCCACTGCACATATGGCCACAGCCATATGCCTAGCTAACATCAGTTCAGTGTTCAATGTGACGCCGACAAAGTTAAGCCGAATGATCCGCGACAAAAAATGGGTAAATGCGTAGTGAAAGAATGCGATTCAAAGTCACAAAAACATAATAAATCAATCTGAATCACTTTCCACACATAAGTTTTAGTTCATGTTTTCATATAAACGTAAAATAATTAAATAAAATTATCGAATACTGCGATTTAGGTTAAATGTTGCCACTTTTCCGCCTTTGTGATTATCCCACATTAACGGGAGACTATATAATTAATGGAGTAAGTTAATTTGTTACCTCTGATTTTAAACATTTTGGAAATTATAATAAAAACTACGTTTTAACTTTCATACAAAATAATTAATTATTCTTATTTTAGTTTATTCATGAATGATCTACTAAATATATTTTATTACCTATTTTATATTGTTTGATTTATTAAATACAGTAAAAATACTCATAAAAATATGTTTTATTTCATCAGTTACGCTAACTTCTATTCACCTGATAAGAAAATATACTTTTTTTTAAATAAAAACAATTAACTGCAGCTTAAAAAATACTCATTTTTATTGCGTATTTTGAGTTAAATTTCATATAGTAAGCTACACTAAGTCGCCATTGCATGTTTGGTGTGTCCATCTTTATCTAATCTTAGCGACGGTACTGTTTTCGCAACTTGTGTAAGTGAGACAGATATGTGTTTATTTAAAATGTTTAGTAATTTCAAAGCTACGTCGTCGCGGTTGGATAGTGGTTACACTATTTTCGACGCGCGGTCATGTGATTTGCTCCTCTAGTTTGTATAACTCAATGGGGTCTACAATGAGACCTGCGGCTTAAGCAATTATTCTTTTAAGTTATAAATATTATGCAATAATTAACTTAATTTCTTCCTTTGCGGACTGTATTTCCCTGCAATACCTAGACTAATCGACTTCTTACGAACAATTTATTCATATGTATCTATGATAAATTGGGTACATATTATATCAATGTCAAGTGTTTGATTGTGTTTGAAACTAATGTTTGTTAAATATTTATAATCTTGTAAGAAAATATGAATAAGTGATGTGCTTTATATTATGTTAGCTTTCATGAATCTTGATATTTTTATGATATGGCATTGTATAAAATCATCTTGAATAGTTATTCACGCACTTCCGTAACTCACTGTGAAATTTTAAACATACTTAAATTATAGTTTAATTATTAGAAGTAATTTATGGACAGTAAATATGTAATCATAAATTATTTGAAACATTTACAAGTTTTGTGAGATTCTTTTGTTATTTATATCATTGTTATATCACAATTATATTTATTAAACTTAATCACAATTAGATGTGTATTTGTAATTTTATATTTATTTATGAATTTTTATTTTGTAAATATAACAGCAGTATTGTTATAATTATTAAATTATTTTTTACATTAAAATATGTTGTAGAACAAGTTAACTTTGTACAAACTGCTCTGTGTGAAGTTGTACGAGTTTGCCACATTTTATAAAGTACAGAGGTCAAATGTTGCTATGTGTGTTTGTCTTTTCGTATGTTGTTGTGTGCGTAAAAAGTTTTAAAATATTTAGGCCTTTCTCACATGAGGATATTCACAAACTACTATTATATGATTATTCCTTCTTGTATAACTGTTGAGTTTAACAATATTTAAATAATATTAGTTTTTACGGATTTTATCGCGATAAAATCCGTGTTAAAATCCGCCGCCGTCCGCGATAAAATGTATAGTATTCGCGTAAATATAAGAAATCATTATTTAACAATATTACCTAATTTCCAATAAATGCACATTCTGTGTTTAGTGTATATGCAGGTGAATGAAGTGTAGGGCGGTCCCCTTTTAGACGGAGTAAAAGCCTGGTACTTAGTAAGAGAAAATAGAAAACATAAAACCTGAGGTTACTCTAAATTCACTCCTTTTCCCTTATCCTTTTTAAGGTATTCCGGTAGTTAATTAGTAAATATAATAAATGTTTGTTGTGATTTCATTCCATAAAATAACCATGACTCGACTAAGAGTCGTGTAGCGTGGGATTGGGTTAGTCGTTCGACTGATGCCATATGCATCACGTATGCAGTACCCTAAAATTTTGGGGGAAAACTCACAAGCAACGTCTTACAAATTTGAGTAGCTTGTAAATATCCTCATGTGAAAAGTTCTTACCCTTATAATCGCGATTAAATTGAAGACTCGTTTGGTCCACGATGTAAATGGACTTGTCTATACATTCTAAAATAAGATGAATATGTTTCAGGAATAAAAAAAATAAAAAACTTGTACTTTTGTGTTAAATTAACGTTAAGCAATTGCACTGTTGATAGTTAATTTGTCACGTTAGAACAATTATAGATGTTTGTTTTAATTATGTTGTTAGATGGTGTGATCGGTAAATAGCACAATTTTGTAAATTTTGTAAGTAATGTTTGGTGCTAAAGTGATTTCGTGTAAAATACTATAGAATAAAAAGGAGATCGGACTATGCGGGTTTTATTTATATTCAGCTATCTATACTCAAAACTTTTTTCACTTGCCCATCCCTATCCCACAACCAAAATTTATCTTTGTTTACTAGTTCCTTAAATTGACCGCCGCACCTTATATGTACTTAAAATGTCATTGTACATACTAACGGCATATTGTTATAACTAAAAATTGTAAAATGCAAAGCGTGAACTTGCTACCAAGCTAGGGTTGCCAGGTCTTTAAACCGAAAAGCCGGACAGACCATCTAGCTTAGTCGGACATTTTGGTAAAAGTATAACCGATAATATATTTTTAAAGTAAAGCAATGCTTATATCATTTACCATAAATATTAATTTAATAGGTATATAATTTAATAGAATATATATTTATTAATTTCAATAATTGCAATTTTATTTTAGGTCAAATATAAAAAGCCAACAAAGCAGACAGAAGTTTAATGAATGGTTCGCGCTTGACTAGTTTTATGTAGCAGTAGAATTTATGCAGTGGTTTAGAATCGGTTTACAAAATTTCTTATAGGTATGTATATGTAGGTACTTGCATAGACCTACTACCAAAATAATTACATACGTAAACGGCTGTCACATTACATGAATTGTACTACTAAACCAACAATGGGTGGATCCTGCCACTATAAGAGGACTTTCCAGTATAAGCTGACCTCTCATTGTACGTAATCATCATCATCATCATTACAGCCCTGCACAAGTCCACTGCTGAATATAGGCCTCCACCAAGTAATGCCACAAAGCACGGTCCCGAGCCACCTGCATCGATCGACTTCCTGCATGTCTTACCAGGTCGTCACTCTATCTGGTGGGGGTCACCCTACACTTCGCCTACCGGTACGAGGCTGCCACTCGAGAACCCTTTTTCCCCATCGGTTATCCGTTCTTTGAGCTATATGGCCGGCCCATTGCCACTTCAGCTTACTAATCCGTTGGGCTATGTATATACTATATACTATATATATCGGTCACTCCGATTCTACTGCGGATATCCTCATTTTTGAGTTTATCACGCAGAGAAACCCCGAGCATAGCCCTCTTCATAGCTCGCTGAGCGACCTTGAGCGTCCTCATACGGCCAGCAGTGAAGTATCACGTCTCGGTTCCGTAAGTCATCACTGGCAACACGCACTGGTTGTACAACTTAGTTTTCAAGTTTTGTGGTATACCTGACGAGAAGATGTGTCGTAATTTCCCGAACGCTGCCCAGCCGCGTTGAATCCGTCGATTGACCTCTCGGTCGAAGTTGGACTTACCTAGTCGGACTATTTGTCCCAGGTTAAGGTACTCGTCAACAACTTCGAGCATGTGTGCTCCAAACAACTACCGGCATAGGTGTGACATGGACATTAAACATGATCATTGTTTTGTCCATGTTCATCTTAAGATCTATCCGTTGGGAGACACCGTTGAGGTCATTGAGCATAGTGCTTAGGTCCTCCAGCGATTCTGCCATAAGGAGTATATCGTCGGCAAATCGAAGGTGAATGATGTACTTGCCATTGATGTTAATACCGTATCCTTTCCAGTCCAGTAGCTAGAAAACGTCTTCCAACGCAGCGGTGAAGAGTTTCGGGGATATAACGTCACCCTGTCTTACACCTCGGATCTGCAGTTGGATAGGTTTCGAAATCTGGTTCTGTACTCGGATAGCCATCGTAGCCCTACTGTACAAACACTTCAGCACTTCGATATACCGACAGTCAACTTGGCACCGCTGTACTAGCACCGCCCAAATTTTGACGGATTCAAAGGCTTTCTCATAGTCCACATACGCCAGGCAAAGTGGCAGATTGTACTCTTCGGTCTTCTGTACAATCTACCGCAGGGTATGTATGTGGTCTATGGTACTGAAACCTTTTCGGAAATCGGCTTGTTCGGGAGGCTGGAAGTCGTCGAGTCTGCGTGCGAGACGATTCGTAATGACTCTCGAAAACAGCACGTAGACGCGGCTCAGAAGGGAAATCGGTCTGTAGTTCTTCAAGAGAGCGTTGTCGCCTTTCTTAAAGAACAAGACCACCGCACTTCTGCTCTACGCCTCCGGAGTAGTGCAACCATGGAGGACGGAATTGAAGAGCTCCTGAAGGACTTCAAGTACCGGTGTTCCACCCGCTTTCAGAAACTCCGCTGTAATTCCATCCTCGCCTGGGACCCTGCCGTTTTTAAGGTATCATTGTACGTAATGCGTTTACAATTTGAGATCAGCTTATACTGGAGATTGTAGTTTGATAATTATGTAGCCACGTGTACTAATAACATATCTGTTACATGTTTAGGTAGGTAGCAAATACTCACGTACTCACAATTTAGCTAAAACTAAACTATCAAGGTATGTCAGTACTGAATAGGTCCATAATTTTTATGTAATTATGTAGTAGGTAGCACTATAGTCGGATAAGTTATTTTTTTAAAACGTTACCGTTACGTTACCCCACACTAGGATATTCTCCTGTACTATGGAGGCAGTTTTCAAAATATAAATTGCACAAGGACAAACATCCAGATCCGGGACAATTATTTGTAGGTCATACAAATACTTGTTCCGTGCGGGATTCGAACCCACGGACTCCAGCGCGGCAACTCATTGCTAAGCCAGTGCGCCACGGAGTAATGCTAGGGTAAGTTTCTACATTTTTCTCAATCTGAACATCCTCTACATTTTTTTCGAATCAATGTTATGTATAGACTTCAAGTGTTTGTGTAATCCTTTTGGAAAACGGTCTTTGACTTTCAAAATCTTCCCACACACCTTGCAGTTTGCACTGAGTCTATCATTAGCTCTTAAGCAATATTTCCAAACTTCTAATGAACTTCCGTGTTCACTGTACACTGTTTTTGTGTTTGTCGACATAGTTCAATGCCAAATTACATTAAATGTTACACTAAAATAACCAGTTAATCACAAAAATCCCTTTAAATTTAACATAAACTAGATTTACGTAAACAAACGCACGCGTGCCGGCAAAGTGATGACAGTGAGTGAGCCGGACCTCGTCCCCCGCAAGTCCCGCGCGAGTATTGCCTACAGCATGCGCAGAAAAGTTTGCGCTTCGCGCGCAACCGCGCTACGAATTTTGTTGCGCCGCTCAATCTCGCAATCTCGCGAGATCTCGTACAAAAATTGAACGAAACTCAGTCTCGCAAAATATAGACGAGATCTGCGAAGAGAACGAGATTGCATTCCCTAGTTCTGTAGATATTTCATCTTGCAACTCAAAAGTTGTGCCCAAACAGTTATGAAGGCAGCATGCTGCTAGAACTACTTTGTCTACCATTTCTGGTTGTACCTGAAGAGGCCCTTGAAATACCCGCCATCTTGCTCTTAATATCTCAAATGCGTTTTCTACAATTCTTCGGGCCCGGGACAGTCGACAATTGAAAATTTTATTGGATTCATTATTAAGCAAAGCATTTTTGCTGTAAGGTCTAAGTAAATAATGTTTAAGCGGAAATGCTTCATCACCAACTTATAACATACGGTAATGATTCTGATCCTGGCATAAGAGGTTGGTCTTCCGGTATGCCTTTATATTACATCTGAAGAAATTTCTAATAGTTTGCCTGGTGTTGATTTTTCAAAAATACCTCCGTCACTGTTGTTGCCATAGGAGCCCACGTCTACTAGCATAAATTTGTAATTGGCATCTACCAAAGCCAAAGAGCACTATGGAATTTTGACCTTTGTAGTTCCAATAATCTGAGCCTCAATTAATTGGACACTTCATGTTTATTGTGTTTTCCATCCAGAGCGCCAATGCAATTTGGAAAATTCCAAAAGCGTTTGAAATCAGTAGCTACTTGTTTCCACATAACTTCTGTTGGTTGCGGCAACATAATAGGACCAAGATGTTTCCATATCGCTTCACAAACCTCCTTCACTATTGTTCGTATAGTAGAAAATCCCATGCGATAACTAAATCCGATACTTCGAAATGAATTACCCGAAGCCAGGAATCTGTAACATTTAATACAAGTCCTTAAAAATTTGGAATACAGGATTTAATCTTTATTATTGTTGCAGTTGATGAGTGCAAATAAAATTGGAATAAGTTGCGTAATTGCTATAATAATGCTATGAAACGGCGCCAAAAGAAAAGTGGCCAAGCTGGAAAAAAATTGCGCCTTTGCGGTTTGAAGAACAAATGTCATTTTTGAAGCCATATTTAGAGGGCCGTCCTACTACAGGAAATCTTGATGCTAGTGTGTCTAATGAAAATTCTCCTCTTCCATCCCCGGAGAGTCCATACGCTGAAAGCCAACCATCCCCTGAAAGAATACCATCCCGCACCAATACTCCTACGTCGAATACATCATACAAAAGAAAGGCAAGTCCCAGTACTGATAATTACTTGGCTGATATGATGGATATGATGAAAAGCTCTCAAGAAAATAGAAAGAAAAAGCAGGAACTGGATGAAGTAGATACATTCTTTTTAAGCATGAGTAAAACTATGAAAAAACTCCCAAGACTGGATCAAATTCGAATTAAAATGGATTTGCTTAAAGCTATAAGTGAAGCAGAGATCAAACAACTGGAGTCACAACAAAATGTTTTGAGAACACCAATTGCTATCAGGAGTGACAGAAGCAGCCTAAACCGCCATAATGTAAATTCTACTTTTGGGAGTTTGGTATAACCCCATATTTCATATTCTTCCCCATCTTATATACTTGAACTGCCCCATACCCAAGTTTCGTCAGAAGCGACTAATGATGATGAAGAAACTGGTGAGGTCGAAAATACTCACTGTTATTACGAAAATATCAATCTGTAGGTAATAAAAACATTCTTAACCATTATTATTTGTATTATTTTCTATAGTACCTAGCATAGCTATCTCTGGAATAGAAAACAGATAAAACATACCGTAGACAAACTGCTAGCCGTTTTCTGGTACTAATTGGCTTCCGAAGACTTGTTTGTTCTTTTTTTATGTCACATTCAATAATACTATAAATCTGCTCAAACTGTACTTTAGACATACGGAAGTACATAAAGAATCGGTCTTCATCACATACCAATTTCTTTAATAATGTATGGTACGTAGTTGAACAGTGAACCAACCAGGTACATTGAACCACCACCATGTTGAAAAAACTGCGAGGTTGCCAATTCGACCGATGGTGTTAAAACTTTTCTCATAGGCATCCTTACCCTGCCCCTCTCCCGTAGTTAGCCGGTGGCCGCGGCTTGAGCGTGACGTGTGACAGCGGTTTATTTGTTTCTCGCCAAAAAAACATAGAATTCTCACGTAAGTGTCTCGATTTTTATATATTTTGTTATTAATTCTAGCACTAAAAGCTTTATGGTGTCGATATTTTTGTAGTTTTAGACGTTTTATGAGCATATTGCTTTGTGACAATTCAGCCTACAATCTATTTTTTTTTAATATTATAAGTTGAATAGTGTGTGTATGGAACAGTGAACCAGGTTCGCATAGTACACAGTGAACCGGTTCACTGTGTACCTTACGATCCTGGTTTACTGTTCAATGATAGTGTTATGCTGAAAATCAATAATAGGTTTTTTGATTGTTTAAGGATGCAAATGCCAAGAAATAAAGACAGAAAAATTGGAAAACACAAAAAAGACGATATGATGTCAGCATTACTAATGATGGAAAATAGTAGCTCCATTAGGACGGCGGCAAAAACCAGTAAAATTCCCTACCCTACATTGCGCCGTTACGTTAAAAAAAACGTGAACATGGTAATAATATATCACTTAAACCGAGGTATGATATTAATAGTGTTTACTGAAGAACACGAACAAATAATATTAAAATACTACAAAGACTGTGCACTAATGTTCTACGGTTTGACCATCAAAGAATGTAGGAAGGTGGCGTACGAAATGGCAAAGGTTAATGGCATTACAATACCAAGCTCGTGGGAAAGGGATAAAATGTCAGGTTTGGAATGGTTTCGTTTCTTTAAAAAAAGAGCTCCTGATTTTTCATTAAAGAAACCAGAAGCTGTAAGTTTCGCACGAGCTACCGCATTCAAACGGGAAGCTGTGGCAACATTTTTTAATAATTTGGAGGAATTGCTAAAACGAGAGCCTAGATTCGTGGATGGAACTCGGATATTTAATCTTGACGAAACCGCCACAACAACCGTCCAGAAACCACAGAGAGTTGTGGCTCCAACAAGAGCTAAAGTAGGTAAGATGACAAGCGGAGAAAAAGGCACTCTTGTCACTACATGCTGTATGGTTAGTGCCACAGGTCATGCCCTGCCCCCTGCTTTAATATTTCCTCGGAAAAACTTTAAAAACTTAATGATGCACGGTGCACCTCCAAGTAGTTTAGGTCTTGCGAGTCCTTCAGGTTGGATGACTAGTGACTTATTCGTGGAGGTAATGAAACATTTCATTAAGTGTTCAAGCACGACACCAGAAAATCCATCTCTGCTGATAATGGATAATCATGAGTCACATTTGTCCATTGAGGCTCTAGACTTAGCGAAAAAATCGGGTGTTGCAGTTCTTACCTTTCATCCTCACACTACTAACAAATTACAACCCATAGATGTAGGTTTGATAGGCCCTTTAAAGACATATTATTATTCCGCACTTGAGTCATGGATGCTGCAAAACCCAGGAAGACCAGTTACAATCTACGAAATAGCAAGATTTATTGGTCATGCTTATCCGAGATCTATGACTCCACTAAATATAACGGCAGCTTTCGCAAAATGTGGGATTTTCCCTTATAATAAGGACATATTCTCCGATGACGATTTTATGCCAAGTAGCGTGACAGATCACCCCGTAGTTTCACGAAAATCCCCTGATGCTGAAACTTCTGCAAATCTAGACAAAAATAATCAGCAACCCCATTCGACTCATCTAGAGACACGTCGTTCAAGTTTTTATCACGCTATTACCCCTGATCGAGATAGTCCATCTATATTATCATAAGAACATCACAGTTACTACCAAAACGTGACACCGACAAAGCAACCAGATGAAGAATGCAAAGATGAAATTCATCAATCAAAAGAGCATATCATCACTCCGCTAATGTTCCGTCCTTTGCTAAAGTCTGGTCCTCGTTCCAAAAACGGAAAGGTATTATTTTTTTAAAACTTTATTTACGGTCTTTATTTGTTTCTCTGGCTTCCTGTAACCTGAATATGAGAAACTTTATAAAATTGCCTAAACCATGACACCAAAACGAAATTCTTAACTTTAATTTCTAATAAGTTGTAATGATATGACTTAGAAAAAAGGTTGGTTCACTGTTCAACAACGCACCCTATGTATTCACCTACATTTTCTCTTTCTTTATTTATCTTATGAACCCAATATCTTCTCTTCTTAACTATTTTTTTTTTTGTTCTTTTGGCGCAGAAATATACATTTAAAAATAACAAACGTAATAAATAGTCGACGACAAATTCACTGTCAGACTCGGAAAACATTGTACACCTGAAGAAATTACAACAGCGTCTGATGCCAATATACGTCGTATACGTGGGATAAGTGTGCACACCAAGTCACCCGTGTTGCGTTGCATACGTTGCGTACGTGGGCTCAGTTTTTCCCTACCTTAACGATAACGTAAGGATGGATAAGTAAGTTACAGTTTTATTTCTTTATAGATAGATAGGTAGGTACTTACCGAACAGACTTATATTTTGAAATACTTAATACTAGTTTTTACGGATTTTATCGCGTATATTTAACTATAAATACTTGCCTACGGAAAGGACTGAGATGTTCAACAGTTTCAGTATATAATATATAATAAAGGTACTCTGTGATGTTCAACGTCCAGATGTCATAGTTAACAGCGGTTACCATAGATTAAAATTTAACTTTTGTTCCGATCTACACAGTATGAACTTATGGTATCTTGAAGTCTTGCGGTTGTATGCTTGGGTTGGGATTTAATTTTATTTATTATAGGATCCCAAGCAGATGGTAGCACCCAGCCATCTTCTCTATTGAAATTAGGATGTTTTTTGATTTCAATAGCGTATTATATTTATAGTTATTCAGGAGGAATCCGTTTGTTTTCCAAATTGCCAGTGATGACCTACGGAACAGAGACGTGGTCCTCCACTGCTGGCCGTATGAGGACGCTAAAAGTCGCTTAGCGAGCTATGGAGAGGGCTATGCTCGGAGTTTCTCTGCGTGATAAACTTATAAATGAGGATATCCGCAGTAGAACCAGAGTGACCGACATAGCCCAACGGATTAGTAAGCTGAAGTGGCAATGGGCCGGCCATATAGCTCGAAGAACCGACAACCGTTGGGGAAATAAGGTTCTCGAGTGGCAGCCTCGTACCGGTAGACGAAGTGCAGGGCGACCCCCCACTAGATGGAGTGACGACCTGGTAAGACATGCAGGAAGTCGATGGATGCAGATGGCTCAGGACCGTGCTTTGTGTCATACCTTGGGAGAGGCCTATGTTCAGCAGTGGACTTGTGAAGGGCTGTAATGATGATGAAGGAGAAATCCTGGAGTGGGGCAACGTTATAAAAAAATAATTACTACGTAGATACCTATATTATCTTGAATATTGACAAAACGAAAACAAACTTATTTAGGTAACTTTTTATCTTTTTTTTCATAAAGTTGCCCCACGCTCGATTTCTCCCGAATCGTGAACGGTGTATTTACAAACACAAATCTTCACATACAGAAACACCTGTGACTAATAGCGCAAAAACCAATTGCTTAGCCACTGCACCAAACCTGTCATACGCTAAATTTCTACATAATATTTGTAATCACTAATACTGTAAATAGATAGGTCGGTAGATACTTAGGTACTTCATTACGTTTATCAAACGTTTGCCTGTTTCTTTACGCCAACTCAATCGCTTCTTATTTTTATTACGCTTATTTCCCATTGCGCCAACACTATAAACCTAAGTATCTATTTTAATATTTTAATTTTACATCGTCCTGTTGCGTAATGTGTGTTCTGAGCTCAAGCGACACAGGCCTCCCGTTCAAATGCCGAAGCGAGAATTAAGCACAGGAGTGAAGAGTGAACGGCCGTGTCGGTGTCGGGCGGCAGAGAACAAAATTTAAGCGGGCTAGATACGAGATGATATCGGTGGCGATCTAGGGTGGAAAGAAATCGGGGCTTTTATCGGGGCAGACTCCACACACGGGCCTGCCTAGCAGTGCGCGTTCCAAAGACTACAATATTAAAGCGCGTTCGGACTTGGAACGCATATGTGATAGAGTTCTTCAAAATGCCTCCAACTCTTTTAAAACCATTTGGAACTCTTTTATTAATTGAAAATAGAAAAAGAGGTTGCATGTCTAATTTTTTTATTGATATGTACTACACACAACAAACAAATAAATAAAATACTTTTGTATAATAATATGTATACTTTTATTTTAGTTTTCAATGTAATCTTTATTTATGCTTAGCTTATATCTTTTTTTTAAACATAAAAGAAACCTTTAATTTCGGACATACTCCCATCTATATACCTTGTTTGTTGCTGTGGAGATGGTGAAGGAGTAGGAATTAGTTGTTGATGAGAGGATGAAGGCACGTAAGAGATATAAATGTGGTCTTGTGGAGATGGTGTAGGAATAGGGTTAGTTGTGATGAGAGGATGAAGGCACGTAAGAGATATAAATGTGGTCTTGTGGAGATGGTGTAGGAATAAGAGTTAGTTGTTGATGAGAGGATGAAGGCACGTAAGATATATAAATGTGGTCTTGTGGAGATGGTGTAGGAATATTAGTTAGTTGTTAATGAGAGGATGAAGGCACGTAAGAGATATAAATGTGGTCTTGTGGAGATGGTGTAGGAATAGGAGTTAGTTGTTGATGAGAGGATGAAGGCACGTAAGAGATATAAATGTGGTCTTGTGGAGATGGTGTAGGAATAGGAGTTAGTTGTTGATGAGAGGATGAAGGCACGTAAGAGATATAAATGTGGTCTTGTGGAGATGGTGTAGGAATAGGAATTAGTTGTTGATGAGAGGATGAAGGCACGTAAGAGATATAAATGTGGTCTTGTGGAGATGGTGTAGGAATTAGAGTTAGTTGTTGATGAGAGGATGAAGGCACGTAAGAGATATAAATGTGGTCTTGTGGAGATGGTGTAGGAATAAGAGTTAGTTGTTGATGAGAGGATGAAGGCACGTAAGAGATATAAATGTGGTCTTGTGGAGATGGTGTAGGAATAGGAGTTAGTTGTTGATGAGAGGATGAAGGCACGTAAGAGATATAAATGTGGTCTTGTGGAGATGGTGAAGGAGTAGGAATTAGTTGTTGATGAGAGGCTGAAGGCACGTAAGAGATATAAATGTGGTCTTGTGGAGATGGTGTAGGAATAGGAGTTAGTTGTTGATGAGAGGATGAAGGCACGTAAGAGATACAAATGTGGTCTTGTGGAGATGGTGTAGGAATAGGAGTTAGTTGTTGATGAGAGGATGAAGGCACGTAAGAGATATAAATGTGGTCTTGTGGAGATGGTGTAGGAATATTAGTTAGTTGTTGATGAGAGGATGAAGGCACGTAAGAGATATAAATGTGGTCTTGTGGAGATGGTGTAGGAATAAGAGTTAGTTGTTGATGAGAGGATGAAGGCACGTAAGAGATATAAATGTGGTCTTGTGGAGATGGTGTAGGAATAGTAATTAGTTGTTGATGAGAAGATGAAGGCACGTAAGATATAAATGTGGTCTTGTGGAGATGGTGTAGGAATAGGAATTAGTTGTTGATGAGAGGATGAAGGCACGTAAGAGATATAAATGTGGTCTTGTGGAGATGGTGTAGGAATAGGAGTTAGTTGTTGATGAGAGGATGAAGGCACGTAAGAGATATAAATGTGGTCTTGTGGAGATGGTGTAGGAATAGGAGTTAGTTGTTGATGAGAGGATGAAGGCACGTAAGAGATATAAATGTGGTCTTGTGGAGATGGAGTAGGAATAGGAGTTAGTTGTTGATGAGAGGATGAAGGCATGTAAGAGATATAAATGTGGTCTTGTGGAGATGGTGTAGGAATAGGAGTTAGTTGTTGAGGATAGGCTTCATCCTCTCCTTGCTTATTTCATACACCCTACTTTACGAACGGCAATAAAACGATTAGTTTAGTAGGCATTCTTGACCATGTCACTTCGCAGGGTCACAGGCTAGGGTGGATATGATTGATCGATAGATTTTCATTTATTTATTTATTTATTCAAGTTTTTGTTTTTAATTTTTTGTAAAATATCAGTGGCATAGGCTTCTACTCCGTTCACAAAATAAATAGGGTGTAACATGTCATTACACCCTATTTTTTTGACGACGGCTAAAAAGGTCATTCAGTATCACTGTTTCGTTAACGTCCTTCCGCGAGGGCTGCCGGCAGCGACTGCCAAAAGAAATCGGACTGATGCGTCTACATACACGCAGTACGGAAGGCGCGGGGCCCCGGTCTAGGAAGCATCGACTGCATTTTTGCTCCTGCCAGCCAATTAAGGAGGCGATATCGGCCACGACTCAGGATTGCCCTACATACGATACGATTTAGAGGCAATCTAGGAGGCATCCCCACTACTCCACCCTAGATCGCCACAGATATCATCTCGTATTTAGCCCGCTTTAAAACGACGATAGTTTAGGTAATTTCTTTTTACGGTAAAAATAATGATAATTAAAAAAAGTAAAAACATAAGCCCTGCTTTATAGTTAATTCAGTTAGTATACAGTTTCTTGATTTAATTTGAAGTATTTTTGAATACCAGCGGTTTATAGTTCGGTTTGGAGGTAACTTTGGATTTTTTTCTATCGAGAAAATTTTATGGAATTGTGTTTTCGTCTAACATTAATCCTCAACTTCACCATATATTTATTTCAAAAACAATGCTGCAGTATTTTCGGCATAACAGAGGATCTTGCTAAGCCATTTGAGGTAGTATAGGCTCTCTCGTGCACGTCTATATATAGAATGCAGTTTTAGGATATTTTCAAACAAATCGTGTCTTTGAACAAGCAAATTCAAGAAAAAGCTACATACTAGACCATATTTAGAGTAAGTTCTCTAAATATGAACTACCACAGCGATTAATTTTAAATTAAAAAAAATATTGAAGCCAAATCAATCTTTTTACATTGAATCAGTCACATGAACTATAACATTACTATAAATGTCTTTGCCAAGACATGAATTAACCTATATCAAAATTCCAGTTTCGTCAGTGGAGTCATAGTCCTATACTAATCGATGAAAGGAGGTGCATTTTTTCGAGGTGTCGACTTAAAGTGAAGCCGTAGGCTTCACCCGCGCGTAATAAACATCGCGAAAAAAAAGCTATACGCGAATATAGCGGTTACTGTATGTATAAAATAGTTTTCATTTTGATTTGGATAAAGAATAGTACCTGGACGAACAAGCTTTCCTCGGTATTTTTTTTTTGGAAATTATATGTTTTAATACAACCTATCAAAGCTCCATCGCTGAATATAGACCTCCATATATTTTCTCGTAGGGATGATGTTTGCCACAGTTGCAACACATAGTTGATAAATTGACAATCACAGTTTTTTTAATTAGTTTGAATATCATTTGATCTACATGATTCATTCGTGCATTACTGCCTATTAAAAGCCGACAGCTTAACATAGGCTTATACCACAGATTGACTCATAGGGGAATTTTCTATAGTTACCAAGCATGTCAGCTGGTTTGAAAGCCGCAGATTTTGTTTTAGCAGTTGTCAGTAAATTATGTCTAAGCCATCTAGAGACCTTAACAAGACCTTTTTTACCCCTCTCAATTAAACCTTTCCAAGTAATATCAGTAAACACAATAGTAGTTTCATCAGCAAACGAAAAGACTTTCCCACCCTCAATATTCAATTCTGTGAGCTGATTTATATATATCAAAAATAGCCCACACGTAGCAGTCACCTTAGGCCTGCACTTCACCTTGGGCTAGCTAAGTGTGTTTCACTTTATTTACCATGAGTAGCCAAGCCATTCTGCTATGTCAGGACAGGAACCCATTCAGGGGGATGTTGCTGATAGCAGCTACACATCAGATTGCATAAAGCATTGACTATTGACATTTTTATACTATATATTTTCTATTCTATCCTATAATACTATATACTTATAATTAAAGGTATGTAACATCACTGGGTGTACATTACACAAAATGAAAATATTATATTTTGTATTTCATATATGATTTTTTCCTATGAAAATGTTTACATTTACATGTTTATACAATTTTCTATCAATTAATTCATGTACTGTAGATGTTTAAATAAATAAATCTACACTAGTTTCAGTGCTTTTTCATAAAATTCTGAAAGTAACTGCTTCATATCTTCATATCCTGACAGTTCTTGTGCATCATGCAAAGGCAACCATTTGAGGTCTTGGTGCTCTTCTGATAGTGTAACACTTTTATCTGGGTTTTTCAATTTAGCTAACCAATACAAAACACTCTTAGGCTTTCCTTTAACTTGATAGTTAAGTGTTTTTGATATACCTTGATATATCTGCAAATTAATCTCTCTCTTAATATAATATTAAAATAATTTTGAAATATCAGAATCATGTTTGCTATCATATTAAGGGCCGATCCTCATTATACTGCCATTCACAGTTCATTCTCGGTCCAATCTCAGTCTTATAAAAATGATCAAGTAAAAAATATCTGTGTGTATTCATACTATCCAGTAACAGTCAAATTTCAGTCGAATCTCATTCCATTAGAATAAATCAGACCGAGAATGAACTGTGCACGGCAAATGAGGATCGGCTCAAGTGTTAAGTAGAATGTTGTGTAAACTTTAAAATCAGAAATTAAACATAAAAGATCTTAATTATTTTAAATTTGACACATAGCAACCCTATTAACTCTACTGAATAATCTATCTAGCATCTATGTATGAATTACCTATTTAAATTAATATTATTTTCTCCCTTTTGGCTTAAAATTTTGGCAGTAACTAGAATAATGAATAAACTACTAAAAAAAAGTAAAAATTCTTCCTTTTTTACAAGTAAAATGTAAATATTACCTGGGTTACATGGTATGAGAGAAGCCCCATTATATCCTGTGGATATCATAATAGGCAACTATTCGAAAAAACAAAGACCTTAGGGCCTCTGATAGATGCCAGTATATAATCTAATATATGACAGATAAAAATGATCCATCCTTGGAATCAGGTGCAGTGTCAAAGGTGTGAGACATTTGGCACTGGCACTAGAACATGTCAACCATGATGATTGAGTTGTGATGTCCCCTTGGACAAATATGCAGGTTTGGCTTTGTTATCCTTCGTATAGTTCTGTAGGCTTTATTTTCCAAAAATCATTAGAATTACAGACAAACAGAAATATTTATATTTCAATAAAATTTAACACACAAAGTAATAACAAAAACTTTAGTGATAGGTTAGGACTTACTTCCAAGTCATTCTCTGACAACCCAGCCTCCTCTTTAGTTTCTCGTAATGCAGTTACCCAGTCTGACTCTCCTGGATCTACATGACCTATATTTACAAGAAATAATATGAAATTATCGTTTTAAGTAACAGATAAAAAAAATATATTTTATATTTATAATTTACCCTTCGGAGGAGTCCAATGATGTTCACCATAAGACGTTTGTAAAAGAAGGAACTGTATTACTTGATTTGTGTACCTGAAGATTACTAATCCAGCCGCAAGGGTAGGTGACATCGTATACAGGTTTAAAATTCATAGGTAATTCTACAGAGCATAATATCATAAAATTACTACCTACGTTATAGGTAAACCTACACACTAAACTACATTACTAAAGATAAAGAAATTAAATTAATATTATTTAATTTAATTACAAATGTCAAATATATATTTTTTTATTAGCTGGCTTACGACTCTGGGTTCTAGCCCTTCTGAGCCCATCATTTCTTTCGGAATCTTCATTTTTATATTATTTTTTTTTTCACAATATGCTGATGCGTCACATTGCGAAGCCCTTAGGAAATTTTGACGACAGCTCAACCCAGCGGACAGTTAATGACGACAGCCACTCAAGTTCATAAGGCGCCCAAGCGATCAAAATAACTTGAGGTTTATATCGACATATATTCTTGTTTGGTTGTTTTCTGTAATATTTCACACGCGGGGACACTTAATTCACAAAATCGCATCACTTTTACGAATCAAAATCCACTTCAAACCATTATTCAAGCGACAAAACCATAGATAAATAAATATGTAGCAAGCTACAGATACGACAGCGACTTTTAGTCAAGTTTCCCAACTACGCCTTTTGGCGCTGCAGTCGCCCAATTTGACAGAAGAGTAATGACGTCATGACTATACAATTTAGTATAGCTTAGGGATTGCAAGCACACAGCCTTCTAATTATCGATATCGATGTTTAGTGGTGTTCTTATTTTGTCGATATCGACATAAGTGCATTATACAGGAATAATAATACTTAATGAAACAATTATAATACATCTAACTTATTTATTTTTTATTCAAGCACACCAACATCATATACATACAAACGTAATCTTAGGATTAAATTAAAGGCACATTAAGTCATATATACAAATTAGAAAATTGTACATAACATTTTACATAAATAAGTACAATTTGACGAAACAGAGCAATATTTACAGTTCATTAAATAAAGCAAATTAAACCACAGGAATCATATTTAAGTGCTTAATATTTTACTTTCAAGTCATTTTTTATTAGAAGCAATGCTATTTATTTTTCATTAGGGGTAAACCTGGGAATTCTTTTTACAAAAATTAAAAAACATCTTCTCTTCTTTAATTTCATTTTCTACACCACGTAACCTGAAAAGAAATAAATAAAAATAAAGTTCAATATTCATATTTTATGACTTAATGATAATCATAAATTGTATATTATTTATATTAAGGTAACAAAGGGTGGCATCGTGGCAGTTGCCATTTTTTATTGGTCAACCCATGGTGTGGTGAAAATAAAGTAGTAGATGCAGTAAATAAGAAATAAAAAACATATAAAGATTAACACTGTATACATCCATTATCAGGAGATTTCTCAATGTCTTCAGGCACGGAGTTCCAAATAAGTGTAACCTTAATACTAAAGGAGTTGTTGATAAAACCATTGAAGTGTAGTGGAACTGTAATCTTTAGATTTGATGAAGAACAAAGAACTCTTACCGTGATTTGAGGATAATATGCTGAATATAGATATAATAGATATGTTGAAACTTACTTAATGTCTAAGAATAAACTGAATTTATCATACCTTTTTGCCAATGTGTACATTTTGTATCTTCTGTCAACATTTGTCTCACCACATCAGCATTAGATTTCTGTTTCTGAAAACCAACAATATTTGTGAATTTTGTTCTTATACATAAACCCAAAATTAAAGAATAAATATATAATGTATACTTCTGTATTGTATGTATTAATGCTGTATGGCTACTGTTTACGACAGTTTAGTATAATCATAATTCAAAAGTGATCTATATTATCATATAACTTAATTTTTAGAATTTTATTTCACCACCGTCATCATTACAGCGCTTCACAAGTCCACTGCTGCACGTAGGCTTCCCCCAAAAAATGCCACAAATCACGGTCCTAAGCCACCAACATATACAGGTCGTGAATGATACACTTAAAATTATTAATTTTTTATTTATACATTTTTATTTTAATCTTTTAATGTATTCACTTTGATAAGATAACAAATAAAGTGGATGTCATCAGAGGAAGAGTTCCAGAAAAATGTAACCTTAACAGTAAAGGACTTGTTGATAAAACCATTGAAGTGTAGTGGAACTGTAATATTGGGATTAGGTGAAGAACAAAAA
This sequence comes from Parnassius apollo, assembly GCA_907164705.1. Taxonomy (NCBI): domain Eukaryota; kingdom Metazoa; phylum Arthropoda; class Insecta; order Lepidoptera; family Papilionidae; genus Parnassius; species Parnassius apollo. The sequence goes on along the minus strand of CAJQZP010001207.1, from coordinate 5,139,818 downwards.
ACTCTTATTGTGATTTGAGGTAGATATTGAAACTTTTTCTAATTATGTCTAAGAATAAACTGAATTTATCATACCTGTTTGCTTTTTTGTACATGTGCTACCTTTTGGCATCATTTGTTTCACCACATTAGTATTAGAATCAATTCCTGAAAAGAAGCAATAGTTATGAATGTTATGGTCTTAAACATAAATTAAATTTACAATGTATGCTTCTCTGTATTGTATGTCTAAATTAAATACACGTAACCATCCTCTAGAACTCATGCAGTTCCAGGTATGCAGTGACAACTCCAGTCCACAGCCTGTTTTTTAAGCATTTAAAGTATTTTTTCTATTACCCGATATATAAGTACTTCTTTTAATTTGATCCCTACATAAATGTATAAAAAATTATGTCCAATACAATTTCCCATACCTTTATTTTCAACAACTGTTGCAACAGTTGAAAAATTTGAACATGAAGGCTGTTCATGAGAATTTCCAACATCTGAAATTTGTTACAAGATTGCATTTTTATAGATGTCAGTATGATTAGGCAAACACATTATTAGAAAATGAATGGTTAGTAAATTTATGAAATAGTTAGAAAGCTTTTTTTGCTACTTAGTAACTAGTGCTACATGAATATTAGTACACACCTGACGATCCAATCTCTACCGATGATTTGGAACAATCATTTTGCTCTTTGTAGTAATTGTGTTCAATCGTAACATCACTTCCTGAAAACATTATTCAAAATGTTGAAAAATTGGCACTGACTGTAATTTAAATAAAATATTTTTAGAAATCAGTGTTCATCATAATATGTTTACTATGATTTACAATTAACATCAATTAAGATATTTGTACATACCAGGCTTTCTAACCACTAACACAGCTTCTGTGAAATCATCTTCATTTTGCTCTTTACAGTAATTATGTTCAGTTGTGACATCCCATCCTGAAAAAATTACACTATCATAGCAAATAATGATGTAGAGTCAATGACACTTACAAATGGTCGTACTTTTATCTTGTTAATACTTGGGCCCAAGAATGTATAGAGACGTCTCCTTCTCTTTTAAGTACCATGGTTGAAAGTAATAAAATAACTCACCAGTTGCAGTCAGAGGCACACCATGAGCTATTTCATTGTCAGTAAGCAAGGACGGGTAAGAGTATCGAAGTCTTCTGCCTTCATTGCCGAACTGAAATACATCAAAATGTTTTTCACAGACACGTTTGTTAAGTAACTGTTCTTTGGAAAGTACAATGAGCTGGGGATTTGTCGGCACTATGAAAACCATCCACAAGTTCCTTAAATTATCGTTCCTAGGGAATCTGAAAAGCCGGTGCGTTTCACGTGTTGTATTGCAACCACCAACACAACACTTTTCGTATACCATTATGATGATATATGCAATATTCACACGAGCAGCACGAAAACAGAATATTGTAATAATTGAGAAAAATTTAGATAAATAATGGCGGCAAATGGCGGCAATCAATGGGTGCGTTTGGCAGAAAAAAGCGCTAGCAAGCGCTTACAAGCGCTGAAATAGTTTTCGGCCAGGACACGATTACTACTTCAGTAGCGCTGACACAATCCGCCATTTTGCTTATTTAATTTGTTTGTTTTGAAATAGAGTTTATAAGTTGTTTTGTGCAATATTAGTTTTAAGTAATATAATAACGTGAATAAACATATACATGTTATTAAAAATTCATGATTGGTAAGTTTTTAATATGAATACTTTACAAACATATATTTAAATTAGGTTAGGTTCCTCGGTTAAAACTAACATCGTGTCCTGGAGGAAAATAGCTACTTACGATTTGACAGCGTTTACCGCTTACGATCGCCATTTTGCTTATAAGCGCTTGCTAGCGCTTTTTTCTGCCAAACGCACCCAATATCGATAGTTTTGACAATATGATTTGACATTAATAGAATATGGCGTCTCAAAATGGCGTCCGTAGGCAGAGTAAAAATTGCGACGGTAGCGCCAAGTTGCGTAGAATGGAACTAAGCTGTCACGGGCCTGGACAAAACAAGAGCGGCAAACCGTCTACGGCCAAGTTTCTGCCAAAACTCTATTCCAAATATAAAATCTGTTACTGTCATAGATAAATTATTTATGGCCCGGCCACACTAAGGAGAAATGCCGTTAATTATCGAGTTGATGGACGTTGCAATGCCGTTTCCTATTTGCCGATAACTTGAGTGGCAGTACATCAAAAGATTAACGCGCGAATTATCGCGTTGAAGCGGCCACACTACGTTTGTCTCATTGTGCACGGTGAGTGCCACGGGGTTGCACGTATGGCTGCGATGGAGTGGAATAATGAAAAAGCTTTTCGAGATTGAATTAAAAAAAATTATTTCAAAAGTACTTTAATTTACGGTATGAAACAAAGAAAAATAAGCAGGAGAAAAAAAAACAATTTTTGCGGGTCAAAATTCATAGTGTACAGTGGTACGAAACCCTGGTTACGTGTATCTAATTCGCACTTGACCAGTATTTATGATTGGCTTATTAGTTATTATTTCATTAAAATATATTTACATTTGTCTTATTATTTAGCTTAAACCATTGGACGTCTTTCAAGTGCAATTTGGGTGCGGGAAAATAAAATAAAACATAAATAGTTTTACAGTGTACGTTTCCTGGGCATTTGTAGCATCCACCATCTTCTTTTTCTTTGTATTCTTATTTTCTTTGTTTATTTTATAGGATAGGGTGACAACAAGCACACAGTCCACCTGATGGTATGTGGATGCTGTAGCCCATAGACATCTACATATCTATCCTCGATTACGAATCAAAATGCAGATGCGTTGTCACCCGTGAGGACTAGGATGGAATGCCTCGTTTCCAGTAAAAAGAGTCTCCGGTTCTCTACACTCACCATACGAAACACAGCAGCATTAAGCTACTATTTTACGCTGGTATTCTGTGAGAGCGTGGTCCTTCCCAGGTCGAAACATTTTACGCCGTTCAACGGCAAATTTAATGCCGTTCAACGGGAAACGACGTTGACCGTTCAAGTGTTGCCACTCATTTTATCGCGTTAAATTTAAGGCAATAATTGTTGCGCTTATGGGCATTGACGTTGCTCGTTAGTGTAGCCGCAGCATGAGGATATGTTCCAAAATAGAAGCCAGTGTACTGTCCAACGCAAATGACGTCATGAATCGACGCTCTACTGGTGATTCGTTCCAAAATGTAGGACAGTAGATGACGTCATACATTTGCGCCATATTGGAAAAGTGTTGGCGATTATTTTGTCATTTTGTGCTCCAAAAATCATTATATCCTCCTAATGGGGATACCAGCAATTATTCTATAATTTTTTGTAGTTGAAATAAAAACAAATTCTGGCATGCTTTATTCAGCGCACACACAATTAAAAATTGTTTTATTACGGCCGGGTATCCGACATAATATGGCGGCGGCACGCCAGTACAATGGGTGCGTTTGGCAGAAAAGTGAGTTCGTTATACGCCTTTGTAACTATTCCGATCGTGAATCTCATAATGGAGGGCCAATTTTACCCATAACGTCAGTGGTTGAACGCGTAGCTGATGCGCTTAATATTGGACAACGAACTGTTAGACTAATAACTAAAGAAAAATATGGCGAGACTGGCACAGAAGAAAATAAACTTCACACATCAAAAAAGAGAAAACGAGCAAAACTAGTCATAGGCATCGATAGCTATGATGCCGATGCCATCCGAAGACATGTGTATGGCTAGTATTTACGAAAGGAGTATCCAACAAGAAAAAAGTTAGTGCTTTATTATATTACTGAAGGAAGGTGAATTATTCTTCGCTGGGGAAAGTTCTTTGACGAAGATTTTGAAGACCGTTGAATTTCGATACAAACAATGTAACAAACGCAAAATATTGATGGAAAGATTTGATATCGTGATGACAAGATATACTTTTTTACGGCAAGTGAAAGAAATTGAAAATTGGTACAATGTTGTATTTTTGGATGAAACATGGCTTAACGCTAACCATACTGTAAGCCGTTTTTGGACAGATAAAAATGCAGTATCTACATCCAAAGTTCCTGTTGGAAAAGGATCGCGACTTATAATTTGTCACACCGGAACCATCAACGGGTTTGTCGCAAATTCTCTCATGGCTTTTGCGTCAAAAACTACTGGAGTCTATCATGAAGAAATAAATGGAGAAAAGTTTACTGAATGGTTTAACTCAATGTTGTGTAGCCTCCCTGAACCATCTATTATAATAATGGACAACACCCCATACCACTCGATGCAAATTGACAAAAATCCTGCCCAATCTCAAAAGAAAGCTGACATCGTCACATGGCTTCAAAAAATGGCGTAGATGCAAACATAAATATGTTAAAAGCGGAATTAGTACGTCCTTTAAAAGAAAACAAACCAACAAAGATATGATACGTCATTGACGAAATAGCGTTAGAAAATGGGCACAGAGTTATACGGTTACAGCCTTACCATTGTGAATATAATGCAATTGAGTTGGTGTGGGCTCAAATTAAGGGATATGCTGCAAGACACCAATACAGAACCCCCATTTACCACAACAAAAATACTAAAAATGTTAGAAGAAGCTTGTGAACATGTGAATAAAGGAGACTGGGAAAAGGTTGTGAATAGAACTGTTAAATTAATAAGGGAGGATTATGAGAGAGATGTGAACATACATAATATTTTAGAAAATGAACTTATAATTAATGTAGGTGATGATAGCAGTGACGACAGTGAAAATAGCAGTATGAACGAATCTGATTAAATATAACCTTTTGTGGCACCTTTTTTTGGTCTCGTTTTGTATTAATTTGTTTCTTGTGTGCATATAAAGTATATGTATATTCATTTTCAATATTAATAGTTTTATTAAACTTTTTTAATCAGGTACTACTTGCAATAAAAACTTATAGATTTCATTATATTTTTTTCGATAATTAATTGACATTTCACATCACTATTGTAATATGTCAAAACGGTCATCATAGCGTGCCGCAACTATATACTACAGTAATGTGGGGCTATTTGGTATGTTTTCTTTTAAAAATAGTCTCGTACACAAAAATTACTAAGGTTATGAGCTTACACAATTTTTTTTACGATTAAACTCAGCAATACCTTCTAGAGAAATGCGGTAGTATTTGTGTATTGATTCTAGATACAGAGAATTTTTTTTTCAAAAGTGCTATTCCAAATATCGCCACTTTTTTTGGCTTTTTAAAATCAGCATAATCTTAACTTCGTTTTACACTTCTATTTTGAACTGTATCTATTTAAACAGGTTTTGCGATATTTGGGCCAACAGAAGATTATGTGGCCTTTCGTTTAGTAAGTTTTTGTAGTTTAAGTACATTCAGTATTTTAAAATTTATTGTGAAAAAAGTGAAGCGCCATTTACGGGCTATTTGGAATCTAAAGTAATTTTCTTATAACAAATAAAGTTGAATTCAAGGCAATATTTGGAACAATTAAGGGTAAGCTAAAATAAACTTAAAAATTTAAATCTTTATAAAAATGATAAAACGGTAAGATTAAATCAGCAAACATTGAAAATTAAATATTTGGCACAATACAAATCTAGGTAACGTCACTTATACTTATGAAAATAGGAAATTAAATATTTGGCAAGTAATAAACCACAATACAAATCTAGGTAACATCACTTATACTTATGAAAATAATGTAGCTAAGTAGGTACCTACTACTTTGACAAACACTTTGGTTTTACTTATGACATTATTATGAGCCAATCAAAAATACGACAAATCTTCATCATTGAACAAGATGAATTCATTATTTTCATTAATTTGCAACAAATCTACTTCCTTTACAATTATATCAGCAGGTATATAATCTATATCTGAACGTTTCGGTTTTTTAAATATGACATCACCTTTTTTAGAAATGGCTTTGAAGAAGGATGTTTTGTATTTTTTTTCAATTTGGTCATTAATATCAGTAATTAAACCGATGTAATATTGCCATTTTTTTTTCTGATAATATCTAACCAGAACATTATCTCCTATGTTCCACTCTCTTTTTTCAATATTTTTTTTCAAGCAGTTAGGTATGTCTTTATTTTCAGTATGTAATTCTTCATCAGTCTGTAATTGTTCTTCAGTCTTATCCTTATCTGTTACTTCAATTCTCTTCTGGGTTTCTAAATATCCATATTCATTTAAGTTCATCTCAATGTCTGTTTTTTTATCTTGGATTTTTGTATCTGTTTCATTCTCTGAGTCCATACGCATAATTTCATTAAATATTTCGGCTTCCCTCTCATCATTCTTTCTCTTTACCACCTCGTCATCTTCGAGATCAAAAATATTTAGATATTCTGTCTCTTCGAGATCAAAGTCTTTCAAGTTTTCTATCTGTTCAATGTCGACGTCGTATAAATCACTATCACTGTGAACACTCATTAAAATTTCTTCAGTGGTTGTTGAATCTATACTTTTCGATTTGTTTGATCTTTTGGCAGGTTTATTTTTTGTTGTATTACTTAGTAATACAACAAAAAATAAATGTGTGTGTATGTGACTTACATTTCAGTTTTCGAACCATGCCTATGGTGTCATTGCCTGAGAAATATTCAATATTTTCCTTAGAACCAGAGTTAATATCATTATAGTCAACTTCAATATTTTCTCGTTCAATATCGTTATGAGCTTTTGGTTTCAATTTTGATTTTTCAGTCAAAACGGGAGACTTCTGTTTTTCTATAACGGCACTGGTAGTTATAAATGTTTGCATAAATCCTGTCTTTTCATTCAGTATATTTTTCTGAATAGTCCATTCAAGTTGCTGTCTGTCGTCGTTTCTTGTACTTGTTTTGCTTAAATCGAATTTATTAAATTTTTCTTCAGTATACTCTATAATTAAGTCCAAATCTTTTTGTTTCAATACATTTTGATAACAAATTTCGTTTTCTTTAGCTGTGTGTAATGTTTTGTTTCTTGTTTTTTGAAATTTAGTTTGTTCATTAGTAAGTTCATCTTTACATTCTTCAGTTGTGTATAGTTTGACAGTATTTTTTTGTTTGTAGTTTTATTTCTTCTTCATCTGAAGCAGTTATTCCAGATTTCCTAGATTTTATTTCTTTTTTCCAACCCGATGTATATTTCCCCTTGAATTTTTTTTATTTGACTTCGTAGTTGTATGAAGTTCACTATAAACCAAGTCTGCTTCTGTTACACTTTACCCAGGCTGTACATTACACTTTTTTTTCGTCTTATTTCGGCAGGGGCTGGAGGATTCCTTATTTCTTGCAAAATTTCTGTTACTGCTAATAATGTACTGTTATTTATTTGTTCATCCGTAACAACTGTCCTTTGTGGCAGCCGTGATTTAGGAAGTTCAGGGTTGATTGGGTATAAACCATATTTATTAAAACCTGCTACGAGGTTGCGTGATACAGCACCTCTTTCAACCAATTTGTTTTTTAGTTGACCTAATAATTTCGGAAATGAACTTTTGATCAAAGTTTTATGTTTCCGCCCTTCCTTTGACTTTCAATGAGTTAACACATCTCGCCAGTAGGTCTTCAGCGCAGCAAAAAATGCAACATCTAATGGCTGAAGCAGGTGTGTATTTTTCGGTTCAATTCTTCACAAGTCTTCAGAACGCTTTTTGAAATATGTGACGACAGATTGTCTCCGATTAAAACTTTCCGCCCGACTTTATTTCGTACGTAAGGTACTATAATGGTATTAAACCAGTCTTCAAAACAGACGGCATCAAACCACCCACTTTTTGATCGATTATATCTCGTTCCTTGAGGTCCACCCTCTAACCACATATCCCATAGATGATCCGCTTTATATACCACATATATTGGTAACAAATCAACATCAGCTGTACCCGTAAACATGAGGGAAATTGCTGTTTTTGAATTGTTTACTACTCTTTCTGGGTACTTTATGCCTCTTTTATGAATATAGTTTTTACACCTGGATCATCTGTGAGGTTGGTCTCATCGTAGTTAATTACGCAGTCTGGAGTGACACCTTCGACAGACTTCACATAGTTTTCGAAAAAACTATCAATTACGTCACTTGTAATTTTGGCTCGATCAGTAGAAATATTTGACACTTTGCGATTTGAAATTGCGGATTTGTGTCTTAAAAGAAAGTTGCGTGCCCAATCAGTCCCTGGTAGGTTATTTTTAAGCCTATATATATTTTTGCCTATTTTGTTCAAATATTTTTGAGCTAGTACTCGTAGATCCATACAGTCGAAGGGAAATCCCCATTCACTTAGTATTGTGTTAGTAATATGTTCTGAATAAATGAATTTTCCTCTTCGGGAGTAAACAAAGTTGGATGTCCCGCCTTATCTTGCGTGCAATTTATGTTTCTATATTTTCTACAAAGCGTGCTCTTTGGTACATCATAAATATTGGCAGCATCGGTTAACTTAAGTTTTCCAGACTGTACATCTTTTCCAAATTTTCTTTCGAATAACTATGATATGGTGTAAAAGATCTACCATTTCTGCAATTAGTGTATTTTCTTTGGTAAGTACGCACCATATTTCCGGAACTGTAATATAAAATAAAAAAGAAATTAATAGCTTCCCCTTAAATTTGTACTTATTAGACATTTGGGGCTATTTGAGACAGCGATCTTAAACTTAGAAAATTAAAACACACAAAAGCAGGTGTTATTTGGAACAGGATTCCAAAGAGCCTCAAACTTGTGCCAAAAAGCCCCATTCTCCAAAACACATAAAATATGGCGTTTAAAACAGGTTACAACACAATCTAAAACACCAAGAAAATACCAAGAAAACATACGTATACATGAAAAAACTCATTTTCTACTTACTTTTAAAATGTTGGTATATCAACTGAAATTAAAGTACGTACAAATTAACTCGATTTGACAAGCTTTTTTCAAAAATGTTTCTAACCATTTGCTTACACTTTGATAACCTCTAAATTTCGCTGGTGACATTGACATTAGTTGTAGTATTGCCATATTGTAAAATAAATATTCTACTGTTACTAGAAGAAAAAATATATTAAATCAAATCTTTTATTTCAAAAGTTCTGAATAGCCCCTGGAGTTTCAAAAAGCCCCACTTTACGGAGAATCGATAAGAATCGATCGAGTTAATCAACGCTGTAAAGACGAATTTACAGCGTTGATTAACTTACGGAACAAACCAGAGCTAACGATTCTCCGCGCGGATAAATAATTTAAGGCTAAATTTAAATACTACTTCGACGGTACATACAAAAAGGTCAAAACATACCCTATAACTAAGACGCTTAAAGCAACTAGCGATTTAATAAAGAAATACTCCGAAAAATTAAATCTCGACGTGAATTCGCTAATACCATCATGTACCAAACCACCGAGGTTGTATGGGTTACCGAAGATACACAAACCAAACGCTCCACTACGTCCTATAGTGAGCCAGATCGATTCACCAACTTATAAGCTGGCACAACACTTGGCAAAAGTACTGTCACCACTGAGAGGACATACCAGAGCACACACAAAGGATTCATACCATTTTGTTAGTGAGATAAAAGACCTACATCTTTCTGACAATGAAACTATGGTCAGTTTTGATGTTCAGTCACTATTCACATGCCTACCTATTGAAGACTGCATATCAATTGTAATTAGAAAGCTAGAATATAATAACATGCCTGCTGAATATGCAGTATTACTCAAACACTGTCTCACATCTGGCTATCTATTGTGGAAGGAAGAGTTCTACAAGCAAGTAGATGGTGTGGCGATGGGCTCACCTGTATCTCCCATAGTCGCCGACATATTCATGGAGGACTTCGAGGAGAAAGCCCTTCTTACTGCTGTAAATCCAAGATTCTACAAGCGGTACGTAGAGGACACTTCCACAATTTTACCATCTGACAAAGTAATTATTTTTTAAACCCCAAACTTTAAAAACTTTAAAAGGGGGCAATTTTTTTTTGTTTGCTGCATTTTTAAACCACCTTAACTATATAAACTCTAAAATACAATTCACAGTGGAGTTAGAGGCAAATAATTCTTTAGCTTTCTTAGATGTTTTAGTCATTCGAAATCCTAATAACACAATTGGTCACACTGTGTATAGGAAAAAGACCCATACCAACCGATATTTAAATGGTGAATCTCACCGTCATCCTTCACAGTTAGCTACCATGGGTAAATCTTTGTTTCAGAGAGCACGAGGGATCTGTGACAGAAAACATCTGGCCGCCGAGCTGCAGCATGTCAAGCAAGTGTTGCAAGACAACAAGCTTCGGATCCCGCGCCTACGTCACAGTGACCGAGTGAAGCCGGCCGCAGTCGAGCGTGTGCCTGCTGTACTACCATATGTCAGAGGAGTAGAAGGTTGGCTACATCTTGAAGCGAGCTTCCATTAAAACATACTACAAGCCGCCGAAGAAGATTAGTCAATTTTTACCATCCGTCAAGTGTAATATCCCTCTACAAGATGCAGGAGTGTACAAGTTAGATTGTGAATGTGGTCTCTCTTACATAGGTCAAACAAAAAGATCCATAAAAACCCGCGTGAAAGAACATATAGCTGACGTGAAGCACCGACGCTCCGGGAAGTCTGCAGTCTGCGAACATGTCCAAGATCGTCCCCACCATTACATTCGATTTGATAAACCACAAATTCTCGCAAAAGAACACCGATTCCTACCAAGGATGATACGCGAGGCTATTGAAATTAAAAAAACATCCAAATTTCAACAGAGAAGATGGATTGCTGCATGGGCCTATAATTAACAAAATTAAACCCAAACCTAAGCATACCGCTGCAAGACTTCATGATACTATTAGCTCGTTTTGCGTAAATCGGACCAAAAATTAATATTCAAAAACTGAAGGTAGCCGGACTAACTATGACATTGGGACGTCAAACATCTCAGTCCCCCCCCCCCGTGACCATGGGTGCTGTAAAGCACCCGAAACGTCGGGAATTAAAAATAAGTAAAAGTAATGAAATAAACTCGATAAAATCTGTAAATTTAGTTTTATTCAATATGTAGTGTTCGCGTAAATTTAAGAAATGGTAATTTTTTATACAATTTTTTGATAAGATTTTTATTTTCAAATTCACCAAGGTGTCAACACTGGATTTGAAGTTTGGAGTTTGGAGCAGTGTTGCCATATGAAGAAAAAAATATGCACTAAGCTCTTATCAAAATTGCGCTACATTTTACAAAAAATTGCTTAAAATCCATCAAATTCCGTAAAATTGTATGCTGTTAACGTATAAGGAAATAAGAAAAATTGCGATTATTTAAAGACATCTTCATTTATTTAAGTAATATGAGTTACTAAAATCTACTAAATTAGACAATTCCACTACGTTTTCATGGTCATCATCACCTCCAGATGCCGATGATGAGCCTACACCAGCTTCTATTATTTTTTCCGCAATTTTAGTAATTGTCTATATTTCAGGCTATAAGCCTTCTTTCTCGGTGGTAACTCCATTTGAAATTTTCACGGAACAAACAAAACTGAGCTTAAAAATCTAACACGAAATTCGAAAGTGGGGAAATCCAGTTTTTCTTAGGTACTAAAGTTTAGAGAGATAATGCAAAAGGGAGATAAAACAACGCATCAGCAATATTTTGGTCGGAAAACATTCGAACGATCGCGAACGATAGACTCCCTAGTGTTTTTTATCACACTGTGTTGCCAACTAATAACAAATATTCCGCCAGATTCCATTAGATATTTCTTAGCGCTTAGATATTTAAAAAAAGCGCTATTGACCCTAGAACTGCACTAAATCTAGCGCTTATGCGCTAAAACGGCAATACTGGTTTTGAGTCTGATATACTGTCACCGTAGACAGAGAATGATATAGACAAAGTGATATCTTTTGTCGCAGTCGATGTCGTGTAAAGAAATGAAATAGAATGATGAGATTTTTTGTTTCGCTGAGCGTTCCATGTTTTTCAATGTTTAGCAAACTACTTTGCTAAACAAAGATTAACAGCTAACGTGTAGTAAGCGAGATATCGTGTTTTTATAAAATACTGTTTTACGTGTTTTATTTATAGTATTTCGTATTATATTTCGTTGTGAACAATTTAGACGTAGTATTCCAACTATTTTTTTAAAACTTGGTGCGGTGTAGTGTTTTAGGGTGTAAAAGTGATAGTGGAAGGAAAATGCCGGGGTTGTCTTTTCATTAGTAAGTATACTACTCTTTATCGGTTAGTAAGCATTTCTGTAACATTTTATAAAGTCCATATACTTTGTATAATGTACTCTAGACGTAAATTTGACGTTAAAAAAGTACAAAAATAACAATTGCAAATTTTAACCTAAAATCTTCGGTGTGGACCAACTTTTCTATAAATTATTACCCACTATAGGAAACAATAATATGTCATCAAACCCGGCCTGGAGTTTCCTCATACGGCCAGCAGTGAAGGACTACGTCTCAGATCCATAAGTCATCACTGACAACACGCAATGATTGTACAACCTTGTTTTCAAGTTTTGAGGATACATGACTAAAAACTGTGTTGTAAACTCCCATACCGATAGCGTATCCGCGTTGAATCCGTCGATTGACTTCTCGGTCGAAATTGGACTTACCTAGTTGGACTATTTGTCCCAGGTAAACGTACTTGTCCAGAACTACAAGCTAATACACACACTAAAAATTAACCAATTAATATAAAAAAGCCAAGCCACCATTTCTTCTTTTTTATTAACTTGGGTAGGTGGTTTCTGTATTTGATCCGAGTGATAGGAGGCATTATCCATGAGTATTACAGAAGGCTCTGGTAGGATGGGCAAAAGCACGTTCTGGAACCACTCTTTAAATGTAGTGGCATACATTTCCGCGTTGTAGTCATTTGTGGTTTTTGATTGAAATGCCAGTAACGCGTTCTCCACAAAGCCGTATTTTGCAGAACCTGCGTAGCATATTATCAGACTGGCCCTCTTACCCATTGGTACTTTCGACGTCGACCCTTGTGTATCATCCGCCCAAGAACGGGAAACCGTGTGATTGGCGTTTAGCCATGTCATATACATTCATTGATTATTGATATAATAATGTTGTTTTAATGCTCATCAATTGTTAAAACGGTAAACAACCAGCAAAAATATTTTTATCTTAACTGCAACGCCATTACAAAGTTACGTCGTCAGTTCAATCGCGACGTGTCAGGAATGCATTCTCTGAACGGCCGAACTATAGTAATCTGTCAAATTCATTTAAATAAAAATGATAAATATGTCACCCATACATATATTTATTTGTTTGCTGTTTGTATAATGTTATATTCATTTTATTTATACATCTGTTTATTTTATACAATGAAATTATTCCAGGTTTCCAAAAGATCCGGATATTAAAGATAAATAGATATCTACTATTGGAAAAAAAATAGGTTTCCGACTACTAACTATAACCATAGCCGAATTTGTTCTGTTGACTTCAAAAATGAACAATTCAACTCGTCAACAAAAAGACGGACGTTGATGAAATCAGCTGTATCAACAATCGATATATGGAGACCCATTACGGTAAGAATGAAAATGTACACCTCTTATTAATTTTTGGCGAGAAATGTTCATAACTGGGTTATATAATTATTATGACTTTTATGTGTGTTATTTGTAAATTTCATTTAATAGTTTAGTTTAGCTTTAGTTTTATTTTACATTAACTGAAACAAGACGTACTAATAAACAAAATTTTCAGTCAACAGATGATTTGCAGTTGACGGTGACGAGATAGTTGATGTAAGTGTAAAAATTGGTATTGATATTGAATAAAACTAAATTTACGGATTCTATCGCGTTTATTTAACTGATTTTACTTATTTTTAATTCCCGACATTTCGGGTGCTTTACAGCAACCATGGCCACGGGGGGGGGGACTGAGATATTTGACGTCCCAATGTCATTGTTAGCCCGGCTACCTTCAGTTTTTGAATATTAATTTTTGGTCCGATTTACGCAAAACGAACTTACGGTATCTTGAATCTTCTCTATTGAAATTAGGATGTTTTTTAATTTCAATAGTCTCGCGTATCATCCTTGGTAGGAATCGGTGTTCTTTTGCGAGGATTTGTGGTTTATCAAATCTGATGTAATGGTGGGGACGATCTTGAACATGTTCACAGACTGCAGACTTCCCGGAGCGTCGGTGCTTCACGTCAGCTATATGTTCTTTCACGCGGGTTTTTATGGATCTTTTTGTTTGACCTATGTAAGAGAGACCACATTCACAATCTAACTTGTACACTCCTGCATCTTGTAGAGGGATATTACACTTGACGGATGGTAAAAATTGACTAATCTTCTTCGGCGGCTTGTAGTATGTTTTAATGGAAGCTCGCTTCAAGATGTAGCCAACATCCTCTGACATATGGTAGTACAGCAGGCACACGCTCGACTGCGGCCGGCTTCACTCGGTCACTGTGACGTAGGCGCGGGATCCGAAGCTTGTTGTCTTGCAACACTTGCTTGATATGCTGAATCTCGGCGGCCAGATGTTTTCTGTCACAGATCCCTCGTGCTCTCTGAAACAAATATTTACCCACGGTAGCTAACTTTTAGTTTTATTCAATGTGTAGTGTTCGCGTAAATTTAAGAAATCATTATTGGTATTGATATTTTATTAATAATTGATTTTTAATATATTACCACATTGTTTATCACGTAAGATTATTTATTTTTCGCGTGAGTCTACTTTACGCGGTAAGACAAAATAAAAACACTGCATATTAGGATAACATATTACATAAACAGAATTTATCATGTAAGTTAGTATTTCGTATCCCTTAGTCCGCAGATAAGCAGGAATCGCCGACTCCGATAAGCGAATCTTTGCAATCTGACACTCCGAGGAAAAAGAAATAACACGCTGAAATTATGAAAGATCACATCATTATTGCGGATCAGTGTTTGAAAATAAAACGTTTACAATGTAAAGCCAGGTGGTATAGCAAAAAAAAATTGAAAGTGAAAGACCTCATCAAAAACTTTGAAGATGAACGATTAATTACGGAAGACAAAGGGTGGTGCTTAGAAAATATGAATGTCACGTCGCAATATTTGTTAGGCAGGTACAAACAAAATTAAAAATCTGGTGAAAATACGCGTACCAAATATTCCACAAGTTTAAGAAGTTTCGCTATGACTTTACATTTTTATTCTTCGAAAGCCTATGAGTTTGTACGACAAAAAGTAAATATGGCCTAATTGAAAACTTGGTTTTAGACGATATGGCAACGTGTTAAGTGGGATGGTAATCGCATGTACGGATACATGGATATAGGCAATAGTAACAACAATAATAAGAGCGTGACGATTGCTAAAGAGGCGCTTGTACTTGTATTTATTTGTATTAAAAGCTATTAATGGAGCATGGAAAATCCCTGTTGGTTATTTTATTGTAGACGGATTATTTGGGAAGCAAAGATTAAATTTAGTTCTGCAGTGTCTAGCTCTAGAGCTACTTCACGACACCGGAATGGAAATCTTTGACATTTGATGGCTGTCCACCTCACATTGCCACGGCCAAAAGTTAGGCTTTTCATTTGATTTGAACCAAATAATTACACTTTCCGCACCCGTAAACAAAAATTTTGCGACCCAACTTATGAGTGATAGTGTTGCTTCCGCCTTAGACTTTTGCCCCCAATTATAGCATCCAGACTTTACCGACGTTAATGGTACATCGACCTTTTTAAGAAATTTAAATAAATTATTTGACATTATAAACTCACGAAATATGAATTAATTTTATTTTAAAAAGCCTTTTTAATTTTAGAAATAAGTATTTAATATTTACATTTCTCGACACAGTGGCAATTTATCTAAAAAAATTAAAACTCATCGACGGACAAATCGTGGTGAAGTCTATTAAAAAACAGGATTTGTCGGATTTGTAGTTTAAATCCAAAGCTTTAAACAGATTTATATAACGTTTGTAGAAAATGAAAATAAACGAAAGTATTGGCCTACATATAAATTTTCACAAGACTATTTAGAAGTCACTTTTGGCCACATAAGAGCACACGGTGCATGTAATAATAACCCCGCAGCTCGCCAGTTTATGTCAATATATAATTATATTGCACATATTGAACTAAAAGACTTTGACAGTGGTAATTGTATGGGCCCTTGTATGGGCAATTGACAAAATAAATATGACAACATTGGCGCCATTTCTTGATAATGAAGACAGCAATGACATTATTGGCGATGATTGATGATGTATCCCGGCAATAAATCCCGAAAAGGCTTACACAAATTTAAATAATTTTATACATTTTACAGAGCAGTAAATTCTAAATATTTTAATTAAGGCGAATTTTGCTTTAGGCTATTTATTTTTTATTGTTCTTGTTGTTTTGTTTGTTGTTCTTTCCCACCGCAAGCTGAAGTATTGGAGAGTTTTATCCATTGACTTATATATTACTAGCTTAAGGACCGGGCCGACAGAACAACTAAAACGGACCAATGCATTGGCCTAAAATTACAGTTTAGGACCAACGCGAATCGCGAATCGTGGTGCGCGCGCAGGACGGATTTGCCTGTCACAAATATGTCTGGTTGCGTGGTAAGAGAATGCAAAAATTACGATACAAAGATAAAAAAAACATGGGATGTCGTATCATCGGTAAATTAACCTTATATTAATTTTGTTACAATTAAATGATTATATAAACGCATTTTTAGCTTTATTTTACAGTTAGTTAAGTTACGTTACCAAGATTAGGCCAGGGTTGGATTCTGACTCTCAAAATATTGTAGGTACATGGAAAATAAAATTATACTATTTAAAAAAAAATTATATCACGTTTGACGTTTCATATTTCTTTTTTCCCATGTGCCGGGATTTTGGTGTCACGCGTTTAGTTTATCTATACGTTTCGTTTTTTGACGGTTTTATTTTTATTTCTGTTTAATTTTTGTCTAAAGAACTTAGTATAAGTTAAATTTTGAATATTGGTACTGAATATATTTTATATTCAATAAGGGTGAAACGAAAATAGTACAAAAGAAAAGGATCGATCGATCATCGATTGATGAGAAAGGGAGCTAATTATAATTTTATTAAAAAACGAGGTAATCATGTACAATACAGAAATTCTTGATATCGTAGGGTTAATAAAAAATATTAAAATTTAAAATTACCCAATAATAATACAAGTCGACCTTTAGGTAAAATTATGGTATTTTCGCTTAGTATTATTACGATACTATGTACTACACACTATGAAGTAATGGTACAATTAGAATTATATTAAAATAATATATAATATTGTAGTATACTACAAAATCCAACCCTGGTTACGTCGTGTTTTGATATGACGTTTGTATTATGACAGATGCGCTACTTTTTCTTGTATGAAAAAGTTATGAGGAAAATATTTAGATAGGTCTATCCTTCCTTTTGAAATATTTGGTTTTATCTAATACCATAAGAATGTATGCGCTTTTTTAAATAATGATAAAAAATGTATGTGTTTCTAATTAAAAACATTTATACTTATCATTAACGTTTCATTATATCCTCTTTTCTCTAATTATAAAACGTCTAAAAGCTAAAACTAAGACTAAAAGCTTCTATTACTGAGACATTTTCAATTAATTAGTTATCTCTTGGTGAGAGACTCCTGGACGATCACTGACGCTTAATAGAGAGTTATCGATATGTACGTTGCGCTGCACTATGCCAAATTGAGAGCGAGCGCGCAATGTTATTTGCACATGCTTCACGAGATTTTGCGTTTTTATAAAATATTCCTTAACACGATAGTTTATAGTTTAATATTTGTTGCATGAATGCTAGCGATATGTATAGGCGTAATTGTGTATTTGTTGATTGGCTAAATGATGTAGTTAATCTTCTATATATAGTACTAAATATACATAATGGATGCATGATATTAAAGTATATGCATAAATTCTGTATTTCCTTCGCCGTGAAGTATCTCAATCTTCTTCAGGAAAGCAAGCTTTTTTACATACTCGTACTAGCCCTAGTTACTGACTAATCTTCCTTAACCATCGGTTGTCGTATATTCGAACTCTTTGGTTGGCCAATTGCCACTTCAGCTTACTAATCCGTTGCGCTAAGTCTCATGTCAAAGAAATAAAAATATTTAATTTCATTGTCTTTTGCTGGATTGACATTCTAAAAAATATTTTGTTAATTTTTAAAGTCTTACGTTCTTATTGTCAATTGGGGGTTTTTATGATGCTGATGCTACCAGATGATTTTGAGATAATCATAACCATAATCTTTATTGCAATCAAATGGTAAACAATAGATGTGATGTTTTTTAAAAAAAATTGTGCTTCTTTGAACCCAGTTTGGGCGTAGCAAAATAAAATAAAAATATTAAATATTATTTTAAAACTACAGTATTAGATTTCATTAATAAATTACATTATTAGATTATATTATTTTAAAATTCTGTAACTTAAATTAAATTAATAATCACAATGTCAAGTAAAAATAATAATAATTATTATAAATAAAAATAAAATTAAGTAAAAAATAATAATGGAATAAAAAAATTTAATTAAATTATATAGGCACAGGCCGAAGTTGTCCACACAAATTAAATAATATTTGTATCAAAATATTCATTTAAATTATAGAAACATTTTTCAATTAAATATAACTTTAATTTGGGTAAAAATAATGTAGTACTCGGTTTTATTAAAATTAATCTCTAGGTTGTGATGTGTCAGCCAATTTGTAACCTGGTTCAATACTTGATTCAATTTATTATTTAAATTCTGGTCCTTTGTATGCGGAATGAGAATGGAAATGTCATCAGCAAATATAATAGAGGTTTCAGTCAATATCCTAGATTGAGAAAGAAAATCGCACAACACAAAACGTAAAATTGCTCTTCATACCTTAAGAAAAAAATAAACATTTATTATTTGTAATTTTATATTATGAAAATAAAAAAAAATCATCATCATCGATGATTTCCAAAATGCGAATGAGTTCTGAGGAATCATTCATGTTGCACTGCACTACTTTTTCCGCTATTCGTTTATGACGTCATCAGAGTGTCGTCTATCCTTGACCACGGCGCCTAATGAACTGATAATCGATGACGCGCTAAGGATGCGCCAGAGTTGAGATATTAGATTTATTATGCGAAGTTGATTTGATGAAATTTTCTTTTATTTATGTAGCTGATGATAGTTTTATGTTTCTTACCTTTTGTTTTATTCAAATATCAATAATAATTTAAAAAATAACACGTTTGCGTTTAATTTTGAATAGTTTTCAATAAATCTATGCCTAACGCATTACAACATTAGCGGTCAAACACAGACGACTTTGGCGTCTTTTCTACCGCTGGCCGTGCGCGCTCAGTACCGATAGCATTTTTGTTACGGATACGCGTCTCGACTCTAGTTCGATATTTTTGATAATTGTTTGTTGTTTGGTTTCGACTTTTGTTTGTTTTTGTTATACTTGAACGTTATTTTATCTGTTTGTTGGTAATTTATGCTTTGTATTTTTATTGTGTACGAATCTGTAACACTTTTTATAGTGCAATAAATTTTATAATAAATAAATTAATAATATTATAAATGAGAAAGTGTGTATGTTTATTTCTTTGTCCTTCCTTGACGCGTTAACTAAAAATAATATTATATATATTATAAAAAATAAATATTTAAAATATATTAAAATAGCAACAGTATATCACTTATTACTTCACCCCTTGCCAGAACATTTTATTTTGTTTTTATTAATAATCTCATGCAAATCTCAAAAATTTCAAATAAAAAAAATATTACGACGCATTATTTTGCACACCGTACATTGACAATTACGTCATCGGCCCAGGTCTCAAGTTAATTCGTACGAGTTATATATTTCATATTTTTGTGGGCCGGGTTTTTTGTCAACTATAGACGTCGTTGGCGCTCAGAGCTCGCAGGTGCTGATCAAGTATAGGCGACTTTGGCGCTTAAAAGGTTAATAGGATGACTAACGAGCACACAGTGCACCTGATGGTAAGTGGATGCTGTGGCCCATAGACCTCTACATTATCCTCGATTAAGAATCAAAATGCAGATGCGTTGTCACCCGTGAGAACTAAGATGGAATGCCTCGTTTCTAGGGTCTCCGGTTCTCTACACAAACCATACGAAATACAGCAGCATTGAGCTGCTATTTTACACTGGTATTATGTGAGAGCGTTGTCCTTTCCCGCCCGAGCCGACCAATTCATTCTACAACTATAATATAGCTGCAGCGTGGCTCTACCACGTGAAAAAAAAAACTATAAATAATAATATAAACTTGATTCAAATTATCATTGGATCTGCTATGGTATACTGATCAGAATTGTGCTGCTATTTTTGATGTTGGACCGCAAAACAATAATTAAAATACACGACTTACCTTTTTTAATTGAGTTATTAAATTTAAATTATTTATTTTGAACATTGAGTTTTATTTAGTTCACACGTCAATATGTAAGTAGTGTTGCATGCATAATATGAAATACTTGCCCATTTGTATGGTGGTATTGACACCTTTAATGATGAATGTTGCTTCCCGTTACCAGGTCGTAAGATTGGAGTAGCATATTTGGTTAAGTATGCGGGTTATTCCGTTTATCCATCCACCCAAAAATCCATCCTAGGGTGGATATTCGGAAACACGTGTTCATCTATCCATCCCAGACGGGGTGGATAATCGTAATTCGTATATATTATTTTTCTTGCGATTTTCTCCCTTAGCTGTGTACAGTCATGAGATACATGGTAGAAATTGTTGTAATACCTATAAAAATATATACATACTTCTTGTTTGAGAGGTCTCTGGTGGGTATATAGTGTATTTATCTATGAAGAGGTCAACGCTGAAATAAAATGACATCTTGCTGCTGAATCTTGACATAAGACGTTTTTTGAATACTTGCAAAAATACTTTTTTCGCTAACACAACTGATGTAGAAAAGAAAGTTAGAAAACGATTGCAAATATACATTAAAAGTGCAGTACTACATACTTTCCCGTGGGTGTCGTAAAAGACGACAGAGGGAAAACGGCAGGAGATGGGCAGCAGCATGTTCTGGTAACATCAATATTACAACAAAAAAAACTGCGGTTGCCAACCCGCTCGCAAAGCGTAGCAACTATGGCAAATACCCCCCATGAGCAATGACACAAGTAAACGGCCCCCAATCCCCGGCGGCCCTGTTATTCCTAGCTACGGTAGCGACCACGGCGACAACGGCGGGGCAGGGAGTGCAAAGAATCTCCGGTGGAGGTTCGGTTGCCACCTAAAACGTATCGACCTGGCAGCATACAACGCACGCATCCTGAGAACTAACGAGAATATCCTAGAACTGGAAGAAGAGATAGACAAGTAGCGTTTTAATATTATAGAATTATATCCGAGGTCCGGAGAGAGCGCTGATTCTTGAATCCGGCAACTTCTTCTATCACCGGGAGGGCGACCATTTGCCCCAAGGAGGTGTCGGATTTATCGTCCACAAGTATCTCGTTAACAAGGTTGTAAAAATTGGGAGTGTGTTGACGAGGGTTGCGGTACCTTATACTCAGAATCACCAAACGGTATTCGCTGAAGGTCATACAGGTCTATGCACCAACCTCGGCACATCCCGATGAGGAGGTGGAAGACATGTATAAGGATATTTCTAGAGCCATGCATTCCTCTAAAACCCACTATACGTTGTTAATGGGAGACTTCAACGCAAAACAAGGCAAAAAAAGAACGCTGAGCTGAAGTTAGGGAAATTTGGGATAGGGCACCGGCACCCAAGGGGCCAGCGGTTGGCCGACTTCATGGAGAAAGATGGACTCTTTATGATGAACTCTTTCTTCCAGAACCGGCCCCATAGAAAGTGGATCTTGTCGAACCCCTACGGTTCGACAAAAAATTTGATTGACTTTAATATGACGACTAGACGGCAACTGTTTAGTGATCGCAAGGGTGAAAACTGGCAGCGATCACCGAATGATTAGAGGTACACTGAACCTAAACGTTAAGTTTTGGAGGTCTCGTCTAATGAAGTCAACGCTCCGTCCGTCTCGTGCTCTAATAATTATTCAAAGAATTATGATCAAGAATTATGATCATATATTGATTTTTGTTTAAGGTTGGTGATTAATAAAAATTAATAAATAACTAATGTATGAGTTGAACTACATTTGGGGTAAAAAGTCGGAAGAACAAATAAACCCCATCTGGGGTGGACCGATGGGTATACGCAAGTGGATAAATGGAGTAACCAAAGTATATCGAGTATTCGTCGATCTCATCGATGACGGAATTTGCTTAACAGGATGTATTTTTGGAGAAGTTGTAAATCCCTATCATCCCCACAAGTATTTGTCAATATTGTCAAACTTGGCAGTGTAATTGTTGGCCATTTGCCTAAGACGACCCATCACACAAAGATCGTCATCATCGTGAGCAATCAATTTGACTATGTTTACGTACCGGGATCATTTTTATTGTGCTCGTATCGGGATAAAGCTGCTGCCCATATTTTATTTATCTCTCTCTGGCTTTGTAATGTAGTAAGTAAATTCATATCCAACACCGATAGATATCTATCTCTCTCACCCTTTGAGTAGGTAGGCAGTCATTCTGTAGCTGACATTTACGATAAACACAGCGTTTTCAACATGTGGGGGATTCTCCAAACTCCTAGAAATCTCAATTTGATTGGGGATTGGTATTATGCGGAGATTTTGACATTTTTGTTGCGTTACTTATGATATCGAATGACTCCCTTTGTTAATTATCTTCATTGCACCACATTTAATTTTCGAATTTATTTCGGCAGCTTATATTATGTATCATTTAATGCTTTTTCATTTCTTTAATTTTAAAGCAGAAAATTAATTGAAACTTGTTACATTTCTTAAAATAAAATTGAGGGGAATTTGTGGAGAATCTGTTGATGTTTTATCCCCAAATTGGGGAATTTGACTTGGATTTTTTGAGAATTTGAAAAATCTGTGTTGGCAACGCTGATATATTTTGCCATGATATGACTAGCAAGTTAGCAAGAAGACACTTATTACATTGGTGTCAGTCTCTATCACATACGATATTCCCTAAACTATTAGATTTTATAAAATTTTATGTTCATATAATGACAAGTTAATATCTGAAAATGTTATTACTTAGTTTAGTGCTCGTCCGATAATATTTTATTTTACTCTAACAAAATC
Organism: Parnassius apollo; assembly: GCA_907164705.1. NCBI lineage: Eukaryota > Metazoa > Arthropoda > Insecta > Lepidoptera > Papilionidae > Parnassius > Parnassius apollo. Next base: position 5,116,605 of record CAJQZP010001207.1, on the reverse strand, counting down.
GCTTTGACCTCGTGTTCCCGCTTGACCGCGAGCCATAGTGTGCGAAGGAGTGGCGAGGGAAGTGGTGGCGAAATTAGAATTTGAGCTGAGGTAGTATAGGCCGTTATTGGTGAAATTCTTGCCAGGGTATGGTATCATTATATTTAATGTTAACGGTAAAGCTTCATGGCCAATAAAAACAAATGGCTTGGCTGTTCCATTTTCTTCTATAGGTTTTTCACGAGGTATATTAAGGTGACCATTCATAAACCTTTTGTAGAATTTTGACTCTAAAAATACTGGAATCACTGCATTTTCCACAGGCTCCTATATCTACATAAATAAATTCATAATCGGCATCACATATATCCCAACCAATACGAGTGAGAAACAGTTTTTATAATTAAAATATAGCGAACCAGAATGCGCAGGTTATATTAATTCGATACGTTTCCAGTCAATGGCTTCAATGCAATTAGGAAATTGTGTTTTTTTTTATTAAAAGTTTACCGCTAAAAAGAACCCCTTTGTCGTATCTCCTCAGTTTCAAGGCAGTACCCTTGTTGCCTCAACCAGTATCCGAACCCTTGGCGTCAACATATCGAGTGACATACAGGATCGTTGTCACTTGGAAGAGAAGGCCAAATTGGACTCTAAAAGGCTTGGGTGTGCTCAGCAGAGTGGGGCAGTATTTTATACCGGCACACCGCCTGCAACTTTACTAGGCGTAGGTTCGGCCGTACATGGAATACTGTTCCCATCTCTGGGCTGGGGCTCCCCAGTGCCAGCTCAGAGCGCAGCGAGAGCAAGAGCTCAGCGCAGAGCGGCGCGAATCGTCGATCACCGAGTGCTTTCCGATCGGCTCAATTTACTGGCGCTGTGAAGAGATGTTGCATCGCTGTGCATTTTCTTTCGCATCTACTATGTGGTGTGCTCTGAGGAATTGTTCGGATTGATCCCAGCCGCCAAATTTCATGAACTCATATCGCGGCAAAGCTCCCGATACCATCCACACCATTTGGATGCTTGGTGGTCCACCACTGTATGTTTCACTAGGAGTTTTCTTCAGCGTGCGACCTCTCTGTGGAATATTTTACCACCGGTGATTTTTCCGGACCGATACGACTTAGGAACCTTCAAGAAAAGAGCGAGCTTACTCCTTTCTAAAAGACAGGCAACGCAATACCCCTACCCACTACCGCAAACCTGCAATACCCCTGGTGTTGCAGTTGTTCATAGGCGGCGGCAGTCATTTAACATCAGGTGAGCCGTATGCTCGTTTGCCTCCTTTCCTATAAAAAAGGCAAGAGAACAGCGAACAGTTTTGATTTGGAAACATTGATGAGAGTGGAAATGGCAGTTTTCAAAAACGGTGATGATAGATGACAATATCTAACCAAATACTGCCAATATTTAAAAAGGATATCGCTAACTACATTGCTGAATAAACTATTTTTATTTATTATTACTAAGACTATAATAGAAAAATTTACTACTTTTGGTAATACTTTATTATAAAATCTAAACAAAAAATTAAAACCTGTTCGGCAGACAAACCCGAATGGGTTAATTAACTTATCGATAGCTGAAGTTGAGGAGTACATCACTACATTGCAGTATTTTCGGTTGCAGTGATACCAGTTAATTTTACAAAAATTGCACACATTTGCTACGACGTGGTAAGTTTCGATTCGCCTTATTTAGCCTTTAACTTGTATAGTGTTTTGATAAAGACAATTTAACAATTATATTATATTATAATATATTCAGAATCGTGTTGGAATTGACCCGAATATTTAAATCATTTGACAAAATCACATCTTTATGTAAAGGTTATCATCCATCATAAACTCATTGAGTTGATATGAAATAAATTTTTGTTAATATATTTATTTTGTGTATTAAATTATATGTATTTTAAAATTGCTTATTTTTCACTTCATGAACCATGCTGGCAACACTTGGTATTTAACGAAAATATTCAGAAAATACTGGTTTTAACGATAATATTATGTTGAAAGTATTCACAGATGAAAAGTCACGTTGTCATTTTGTAAATTTAACGGTTTTGATTGTTTTTTGCATGACAACACTACAATGCGGCAGTTTTGTCGGAGTTCAATTGACTGGCACGATCACTTGCGTAATGGCGCACGACGCGGAGCAACTATTTTATATAACGGGTGTGAGTCGGACTCTCGTACTTTTAACAGAGGGGTATGCCTTGCGATGCCGTCTCCTTTGGTATAATAATCAAAGTATATAGGGCACCGCAACAAAGAGTATAATAAGTATAAGGCACAAAAATCTATAATCTATATGGCTTGTAGACAGAGAATTCTCTGTCTACGATGTAACCATGGAGGTCAGAGCACAGGAGAACGATCACTACGTACTAAAGCATAGCCCGTCTGTCCATCCATTATAGCGGCGCTGACGTCGGTGAGTAGTGACTGCGAAGTTAGTTGTTTATAAATATAAGTTGAGTTGAGATGAAGTTAGTTGAATAATTTACAAAATTGCTCCGCGGTATTGGTGAGAAAATTTTCATTCTCCGTAATTTTGTAATTTTTGACAAAAAGAAACATTTAAAATGGAGAAATATTTTATTGTGCGTGGTTGTGCAAGTGGTTTAGCATCTGATCGGAAAAATAGACTGAAAATGACTTTTATTGACCGAACTTAGCAATCGCAGCGCCTCACTTATAGTGTCCATATTTCTGGGACACTATTTTCTACGGCGATCGTTCTCCTGTTCTCTAACCTTCATGCTCCATACTCTGTATGAAAAATTGTCCGTCCATGGTCCGTAGGAAAGCGTTAAATAGGTGGCGCCACTGTAGCTACAGTCTAAATTTTAAAGTACTTCTTATAACTTTTTTTATTGCACAGAACAGAATTTCACCATAGTTCTTTTTACAATAATTATTTTATTGCCTCCAAAATTTTTATTTTAAAAATCACTCTCAACGTAGCTACTAGATTGCTGTTGTGGAGAGTTTTGGAACTGTTATTTACTGCTTACGGATGGACACGTTTTCAACTATTCTCCCTATAAACATTATAGTATATATACTTAATAATTAATCTATGTATTCTCCCATCTGGATATGTGTAAATCACTCATTTCTAGCGACCGAATCATTCCAGTACATTTCGTCACGCGTACTGGTACATTCGGATCGATCATTCAAATGGATCATTTCAGGCTCCGATACTCTGTGAGTCTGTGAGATCCATTGGGAACCAAACATTTTATATTTGAGATTTGTAATAGCACCATCTACTACATGGTTTAGGTAATAAAGTCATTTTACCGAACTAAAACTTATTAATTTTCAAGGTGGTAAGAAGAATCGACGCTAGATGGCATATACACAGAAATCTCAAGTTATCATATTTTTTATTTTTTAAATATTTAATAAATTTGTTTATTCTTAAATTTCATTCCTAACAATACACAATTTCATCTTACTTTACAAGTCTAAAAATAGGGATTGTAACATTTATTTGCTACGAAATTAAACTTTAACCTAACTTATACTTACATAATAATGGTTGAAAATTATCATTAAATAAATCATTTATCATGAAATCTTTTGAAGTGTTATTTTTAGTAAACTCTACGAAATGATATTTTTAACTCATAGATTTAACAAATAAATATAATAAAATGTAAAATGATTTTTAATTTAGGTAACAGTATTATAATAAAAAAACCCTTAAAATAATAAATACTCCTGATACTGTGCGGTTTCCGTATATATTCTCCGCTAGGAGTAATGGTGTTCTGTGTATATATTACTCTACTTTATGCTCTGCTGTCTATTGTTAACTCGATTCGTCTGTTTATTCAGATCATTCGGGATTCGGTCGGTTTGCGGCTCATTCACAATTCAAACAAATCGCGGGTTAAAGAGGTACCGTCAATTGTTTGTGATTGGTTGTACTGGTACATTCAAAAACAAATGAATGAACCATCAATACTTCTAACCACTGACCTCTATATATACAAGTACGCTGGACTGGCTATACACCGTGACATGATGTAGCGATTTGATTTCCGCCATTTTAGCGCTGACAGCAGAAGTGCACGTCCACGGAACTAATAATAGGGATAAGACAGTGCGACAAAACATATCGATAAAAATTCTATACCCTACCTATACCTAAATAAATAGAATGGACTCTATGGATAGACGGACTCTACCCATAACGTCGATTCTATTTATGTATCATATTAATATAATGCCATTATCATTCATCATCATTGAAGCCCTTCACAAGTCCACTGCTGAACATAGCCTCCGCCAAGGAATGCCACAAAGCACGGTCCTGAGCCACCTGCACCCATCAACTTCCTGTATGTCTTACCATGTTTTCACTCCATCTAGTGGGGGAACTTCCGACACTTCACCTGCCAGTATGAGGCTGCCACTCGAGAACCTTTTTTCTCCATCGGTTATCTGTTCTTCTAGCTATATGGTCGATCAATTGCCACTTCAGCTTACTAATCCGTTGGGCGATGTCGGTCACTCTGGTTCTAAGTTTTCCAGCTTCGGCAATGTCACGTATTCTAGGGGGCTTGACATATCGACACTTCATTTCCTTTGTCGGTGGATGTTGCGTAAGAGGAAGCTGCCAAAATCGTGAATGTAAACTATGGCCAGAATTTGTAAATAAGAAATAAACTAAATTAGGGCCACTACGAAGTTAAAGCACAAATTAAATCTTGAGAATCTAGAGAGAATTAAATCTCTAGACTCGCACTTACTAAAAACCCAATATTGTTCTACCTCCGCCGCAAATTGACAGGGCCACGGAAACGTTTTCATGTACACCCGCGGGCCCTCCGGCGCCAGCCACCCATTGGCAGTCTCTCCTTAGTAGATGACTTCTCCCCCCCCCCCGTTTTTCTTCTTAGATAAGGCGCACCAGAAACACAAGGCACACTGCCCTTCACGGCCTCTGACTCCACCTGCACTACGGACTCCCCGAGCACGATATGTGAATGGAGCCAGGAAAAAACGAGCACTTGGAAGCATCAAGTGGTGCAGCCTCACCAAAGTCGCGAAGGATAGTCGAGTGGCATCGCTTCGCCAATCGCTATACCAACACTCCTCTTCCCTGACGACTCCACCTCGACTACAGCGGTACAGGGAGAGGAATATCCTCTAGCCGCAGCCCACTAACACACATCCAACGAGGCTCGACATCATCAGGCGACCTTTCGACACTTAGCTATGGCCCTTGAGTTTGTGGGAAAATGAGGAAAGAAGATATAAAAAAACATTCAAAATAATAATCTAATACTTTTATATTGTCGGTATACTGGACTTTTTCAAAGTGGTGCAGTTCACATGTCTAATAAAACAGTCGTCTGTGAAATATTCAGAACAAGTATGATCATTTTGTTTCGGACGCCAATTCACAATATTTAGGTATGCTTTTAATTAATAAACATTTTGTTAATTAATAAACATTTGATAATCATCTGTCGTTGGCGACTATGTTTGTTATTGTTAACAGATATGGGTAGGAAAGAACATCGATAAGTATTAAAGACAAGGAACTCGACAACCCTATTGAATTTTATTGTTTATCAAAACTCACTAATATACAGCCAAATATGTTGGTATATATATGATATTAAGATTAATAACAATTTTTTAAGTATTTATATTATCAAATAGTTTTAATTTGTTAAATATTAGCTGCAAATTCACTTACTTGTGAAATGTTACACCACTTCCCTTTTGGTAACGAGTTTTAGAGATTACGCACACTCTCATTATTATTAAAAATAATTCTTATTATGTAACTAATATTATACACAATCAAACATAAAATACTTTCGTTTTTTAGTTTAAAAGTTCAAAATACAGACTTATTAGATAAGACAATATAAATAAGACACTTTGGCATATTATGTCAATTTTATTTTTCAAGACATCCTTCAGCGGCGCTTCAAATTGGCATAGTCATTTTGTATGGTATAGCCAGTCCAGCGTACTTGTATAATATATAGAAGTCAGTGCGTAGACAGAGGTCAGTGCTTCTAACGGTTAACATTAAGTATGTTTACTATGTTTATGTTTAGCGTCTATAGGTAGATAGTCAGTATAGTTTGGTCAGTACATAATCATGGTATCAGTATTAGTCAAATAGTCAGTAATCTATGGTTTAGTGTACTTGAATTTTTGCTCCCTCAAGTTTTCGTTTGATTTGATGCCGAATACGTCAAAAACTGTTTTTGTTTATAGTTCTTAAAAGATATAGAGACATAAAAAAATATTATAAAATGAGTGAACCTGAGGGCAAGAAAGTAACTAATACAGTTAATATTAATTCAGCTATAAAACCCAGCGACAAAAAAGTACAAATTAGAGGAAGAAAACGCAAACGGTTGGTATAGATTTACTTTAGTTCGTTTTGTTACTACTATTTTAATATTTCCGATAGTTTATATGCATTGTTCATTATTAGATAATTAATATAAAATAGCAGCATCTAGCTAACGTCTCTCCGTTTGTGTGTCAATCCACACACTCATCTTTCTATATGAGGCTAAGTGATAAATATTGACAGAATTTTTAGTCTACTGTTGGACCTGTTGTCTTGAAAGATTTACACACACCAAGCTCAGAGCTGTTTTGGGTTTAGCACTGTTTGGATAGATTTTCTGCAATCAGTCAAGTGCTAGAGCCTATTTTCACAATCAGTATCAATGTCATCATTACAACATTTCGAAAATTTTCTACGGAACATAGATCTCCCCCAAAGAATGCAACAAGTTATGGTCCTTGGCCAACTGCATCCATCAATTTTCTGCATGTCTTAAAAGGCATCACTCCATTTAATGATTGACCTCCCTATACTTCACTTACTGTTAGTTGTTGGTTCTTCAACTTGCCCATTGCCTCTTCAGCTTACTGATCCATTTACAATCAGCAGTAAACCAGTAAATTCATAAGAGAGAATTAAAAATTGTTTTTACATTACATCCAAGTATGTATGCAAATAGAATCTTAAATCATCATAATATAGCAGCATCATCATCATGTTTTATCAAAAGATACAAGTCGCAGCACATAGTGTAGTGCTGAACTAAATGTGCAGGGTATAGCTGCGCATGGGTACTGTGGTGCATGCAATACAATCAATACTTTAATTAATTAATAGTGTTTAGCTATTAATTTAAGTAATGATGTTAATGACAATGATATTATTTTATAAGTTTATGGGGAGTAGAAAAATAAAAACATTCACAAATTTAAAATTTTTATTTTAGATATAAAAAACTATTTTCTGAATTATAGATGGGCAAAATAATAATCACTCACATTTACACAACCTATGCTGCCCATTTTCCTAGTCTGAATCAGACAATTGTATCACGCCTTCAATAGTATCTCAACTGGGTCTTTTGCTTGTTGAAGGTCCGGGCTCAGGGATGCGTCGGTCGTCAGCACTAGCAGTGTCATCGTCATCAGACTCACCAAGGCTTTCCTCTGAACTATGTTCATCAATGCGAATAGTGAATTCTTCTTTTCCCGAATCAACGACATGGTCACTCTTTGCATATTGCGCTTCTATATCCTTCACCTCTTTGCATAACTTTTGACAATCACATGCACCCATCAGTAAAACTTTTTCTTGAATTAGCTCTGTAGATTCAGTAACACTCCATTTCACATTTTTCTACCTGCATATTATTTTATATCCGACGATGCCTTTTCAACAGCATTTAGATTTGGGTGCTATGGTAGTGGTCTAAGCACTTGTTGGCTTTGTTCAGCCAGGATTTAGTCAGTCAAAAATGTTTTGAATCTTTCCTTGTTTACCTTTATCATATTGTATAACTGAGGTTTCAGTAGTGTTTTCTCGTATTGTATGCCTTTTTTAGTAAGCCAAGCCTGCATGTCGGCTTTCTTGGAATTAGAGGTTGGTGTGAAATCTCAATCTTTATTATGATAGGATGCGTTGTCGACTACTACGATGGTATTGGGTGGTAGGTCATGCATTGACTGAGTTCTAAGCCATTTTTCATAGTTCTCAAGATTCATATTTTCTTCTGATTTTGTAGCAGTTTTAAAAGTCAGCAAAATATTGGGTATAAACCCAGTTTCAGACCCTGCATGGACAATGACAACTCGCTATCCTTTCAAAATTGGTTTTTTGAGGCCCTTAGTAGTACCATTGGTCCAGGCTTTTAGAGAAGAGTGAGATGAATCTATGTAAGATTCGTCCATAATATATACAATAGGCCTCCCCTCTTGGCGATATTGCTTTATTTTACGTGAACATTCAATATGTTGCAAATGTACATTTGAAGTCTCAATCAGCACTTTCTGGTTGTTTTCAGCGTTTTTTTCCAGAGCTTTTGAAATTTATGTCTTCCTCTAGCTTCCTTTTCAGCTTTCCAACAGTAAGAACTTCATTATTTGTCTTGTAAAAGTTATGTATGCACCTCTTAATTACTCCTTGGTCGAAGTTATCGATTTTTGTGACCAGTTTTGTTCAGGAATTTTTTTTGCCAGGTGTTCCGAACACTGTGTAAATTAGAATTACCACCCCATAATACACATTACATTTAATTACTACCCCATAATACACATGAAACAATATGAGAATTATTGGCTTGAGTGGAGATGTTCCTTACTATTGCAATTGATGCATTTGTAGACTTTCTCTTTCTTGGATTTTCCCTAAGTCACTGATTATATCATTTAATTTTATATTTCCTGCCTTAATAACTTCAGGAGATTGTTTTATCTGGCTTAAATTTTCATTGCTACTGTCGGAATGACTGAGTTAAATACTCATAGCTTCGCTAATCTCACTTTTGTTTTGTTTTAAAGAATAAATTATTTAATTAGATTCTCTTTTCCAAAAACAATGCACATCATACACCATTTTCAATTCCTGTCTTCACAAAGCAGTATTTCTTCTAGGTATTTTCACTGTTTAAAGTCACAAACAAAATTAATAAAAAATAAATTAATGACCTCAAACTTAACAAAAAACAACAACAAAAATTAACAGCAATAAAAATACAATTCAGAATGTGTACACTGGAAGTGCGCGCGGTGTTGTATCAGTATGGGAGACGAATGCGACTGAAGAGTCAATCAATGTGTGCGAACGAAACGCACGCCCGCCATGCGACCCGCTTACTACCCCATAATACCTCATTTTCTACTTATGTGTAATAACGGTCACCGCTAGACTTTCGTGCCACTACCTATAATATTATATATATATATTTATATATATATATATATATATATATATATATATATATATATATATATATGTAATCTTAACTAAGTACCTAAACAACATTTGTAAAGTTTATTGAAACAATATTTTTTTTTATTAATCAAAAAGTTATTTTTATTATTATTATTTATTATAGCTATTTAATTCAATACATTTATAATTTAAATTACTTTTTACTTTAATGTCTTTGTCACAGATTGGATAGTTCAAGTAGTTCAGACCCAGAAAGTATGCTTCCAGAAAATACCCTAGTGATGGAGAAGAATTTACACGCTTCAGCTATCAAAAACAATTTAGATGATGCTAGTGTAAAGAAAATACTAAAGGTACACTTATAATAATAATTGCTGCTAAATAATAATGTTATTAGTTTCTGCAACCATATCCTTTAATAACATAAAATAATAAAAACTTGTAAAAAGTAAAGTTACAGCATATACATATTTGTTGGCGACGCGTCTATAAGAATATTTCAATTTATTAGTTAACCGATTATGAACAGCTTCTAAAAACAAATTAACGAGCAATAATATTCTAATAAGAAAACACTTAGTTAAATCTTAAAGAAATATCGATTTAATAATTTGAAGGTCTTGGGTTCGATTCCCAGGCAGGACTAGTTTGTCGTTTTCTTAGTAATATTTTCTTATTAAATTCATATAGGGAATTTTTAAGATATAAATTATGTTTTCGGGTTCAGTTCCCCGGTTGAAATCATCTTTCCAATAATATTGTTAATTTAAAGGAATATTAAAATAAAGTTAGAGACCAGGATTTGTTGCCCGGTCGAAATGATCACTTTGTGAATAAATAGAATTAATGGAAATTGATTGCATGGGTATTATCTTATATGAGTTTGATATGTTTTGTATGAAAATAAAATGTTTATTTTCAATGTTTGATTCATAAAATATTTTGTTTATGTTATCTGATAAGAAACATGATAACTGATAAAAATCTAGTTAGAAACAATTTCCGACATTTGGGAGTCGTGTAGAATCAGTTGTTCACCTAGTATTGGTTGATAACAGTGTGTGCTAAATTTGCCACCTTTTACCGACAATTGACAGTCGTGTAAGAATTAGTTGTTCAAATAGCGTGAGTTCATAGCCGCGCGTTAACCTTGTACTTAGGAGGTCAAAATAAGTAGAAATTTAAATATTTGCAAATTTCAGCAATTTATGTAAAATTGACTTGTAAAATATTTCAGATTGACTGTATCAGCAAAATAGGTGAATTCTGTGTTATTTTCATGTGAAAATTCCTTTGGATTAGTGAAATATTGATAGTTTTGTGTAAGAAATTTAAAAATGTTCATATGATGAAATGTATAGGAAAAATGTAAATTAAACTATTGTATTAGTTAAGATATTTACATTTTCAAATGAAGAACATTGTTTCAACCTTATATGTTAGATATTTAAGAATTCTAACTTAGTACATGTGTTGCAAAATAGGCATATTTTGTTGAATAAATAAAAGGTTTTTTGTGATATAAAATGTAATGTATATCATAGTATAGATATTTTTTTGTGCTATCTTTATAAATAGAATGTATAAATGTATGTCTTATACAAATAAAGATATTGGGCAAACCGTGAGAGAGTGATAGTACAAATTGATGTAATTAAGTAGCATAATCGCACAGGGGGCGCGGCTCTCTTTCGCGTATAGCTTGGTGATACCTCAGTAAACTGGTTTTCATACAAATCCTCGAGTCTCGTCCGGACCGCGCCAACGAGCGGTCACGTCCGCCGGTCGTCGACTCCCGCCCGGGTGGGAGAAGTACAGCGCGTCACTTCGCAGTGGGTGCGCGCGCTGTGGGGCCAACTCGGCTTGCGTCGAGCCTTGAGGACGCCCCTACCCCGCCCGGGATGAAGATTACCTAACGCTGCGCATCACCTACATGCTGGGAAGCGAACTCCGAAGGCCCGGCGCGCCCAAGTGCGCGCGCCTGTTGGTGACTTCGGCTCCGCGTCGAGGTACTCTCCGCGGGACTTTGAGGTTGCTGACCCTTCGGCAGATTCCCTTCCCAGAGGCGCGAGATACGCCAGCTTCTGCCTTGGAATACCAGGCCATCAGCTAGAGCCAGGAAGGAGCACTGGAGGCCCGGAGCAGCTGAAACGCCCTCCTGTCGGCAAGATTGGCCCTGCGTCGACTCCCATCCTCAGGACTCCGCGGGGCTTCGAGACGGCCGACCCTCCGGTAGCACCGACCTGGTGGCGCGCAATACGCCAACCAAGAAAGCCAACGATGCCGTACGGCTCCCAAGACCGGCTCATTGTCATGAGCCGTGAGGATCACCCGGGTAATGGGGGACTCCCCGAGGCCCGAAACCTGCATGGGATGAATAAAAGTAGTCCCATAGCAGACGACAATCAACAATACAAATCCTCCAAGGATCTCCTAGGTGTGCGTTGTTTGCAGTTATCAGTGGCTGTAAATAACCGCCGGTACGACATACTCCGCCGAACGTTGAGTCCCGTGATTCCGTGAGGCGTCGAGGTCACCGGCCCCTGGGTGATTCTTGGCACTTTATGCGCTCCGAGCATCCTGTGCCCAGTCGCGCTCGTAAAGTGCCACCTCCGCACTTCCCCCAACCCTTTTGGTTTAAAAGGGGTAGGCAGTGCCCATAGTGTTGAAAGTCTCTGTAACAATATCACCACCATCCGCGTCGCGCATCAATATCTGCTGCCGATCGTTTGGAAGATAGATAGGGCCTTAATTAGATTACCGCTGACGCTGACTGTTAGGTTAGGAAATGTCAATGGAATGATAAGGGGGAACCTCCTCCGAGATCGAGGAAACCACCGGACAGGCCAGGCGTACTGGATAGACCCATCGCCTACAGCGATATTTTCAACCCGGAGAGGATGAGAATTGTCTCATCCTACTCACAAATACCGACCCGGAAACCTTCGTCGCCGGGTAAGGAGTCCGCACCTAGGGTTGCACTCTCGCCCATCGTACCTGAGTGTACGACTGGGCGTGAACCGCTGCCCTCTCAGCCACAGCGGCCCACGAAGACGCCACGAAGGCACACGCCGCCCGAGACCGAGGCCTCCCTCTACGAGAAGAGGCAGCGTGTTGGACGATCATGAACCATCATCAGCGTCATCTGATGATGAGGAGCCCCAAACAGCGTCTAGGAAGAAGGCCCACACCTCACCTCCTAGGTCGCCATCACCACCGCAACAGCCACCATCCATCTCTCCGGACCGGCGCAGTCACGACTCGGCCCAGTTTGAGCAAGGAGGTGAGGAGTCCTACAGCTGGGGCTCGACAACGTATGCAACCCTAGCTGCATCAGCCGGAAAGTCATCTCCGGTACAAACTACCAACCCGTCCGGGCTAGCTCATGACGATGGACAGCGGCCGTCAACGAGCTATGCCCACATGGCTGCGGCCCCTGCAGTACCACGACCGCAATCGGCGGAGCAGTCTCAAACTGAGAAGGTGAAAGAGAAATCCAGATATCCGCCGATTGTCGCAGAATGCCTCCCGGACTGGACCAGGCATTTTAAGGCCCTTAACGAGAAGTTGGGCCATCCTCCTATTGCCCGTCCGTTCGGGAAGGGAGTCAGGTTTTCTCCGCAGAGCCCGGATGAGTTCCGTACCATTCAGAGGTACATGGTCGAGCTCTCCGAGAAGGATAAAACTATGTCGTGGTACTGTTACACACCGGCAGAGGAGAAGCCCACTAAAGTGGGCATCCGGGGCTTGCCAGTGGGCACCGATCGCAAAATTGATCGAGGAGGCTATTCGGGCAAAAGGCTTCCCCATAAATTATGTGAAGGCCATACCACCACGTAGGGGCAGACCGGGCTGCCTCTACTATGCACAGCTGGAGCATCTGAGCCTGGAACGGTTCCAAAAACTTTACAATACACGACGAGCTCCTATATATGAGAGGAGTCGTCATCGAAGCCTGGCAGAGAAAGACGGGGCCGCCACAATGCCACCGTTGCCAGGCTTTCGGACATGCCTCAGCAAACTGCTTCAGGCCAGTGAAATGCGTTCGCTGTGCTGGAGAACATATTGCCAGCCTTTGCCCAAGGGGTAGAGAGGAGGAGCCAAAGTGCGCAAATTGCGCCAAGAACCACACGGCCAACGATCGCCGCTGCCCGGTCCTGAGGAGGATCGCCAGGAAGCAGGGGATCGTCTTACCTGGGCTACTCCCGGAGAACCCCAAGAGGATCCCCCAAAGTCGCCCAAAGGCCGTCACCATACAGGAGGACGGGTGGGCCACCATCACTAGAGGGAAGGGTAGGCAACCAGCCCCCCCCCCCCCTCCTGTAGTACCAACAGAAACGGTTGGTCCCACAGAGCAAAGGGCAACCACCGGGGCGACTCTCCGACCTCCCGCCAACGACGCCACTGAGAGGCAACCCTCCCAAGGAGGAAGAGGCGGAGGAATAGGAGCAGGAGAACGGACGCGAGGTGGGCAGGGCATAGCCATCGAAGTCGGAACACAAGTCCTGGCCGACATTAGGGCCGGGACTGATCCCGTTACCGACGTCATGAAGGCGGTGGCATCCCTACTGGCAAGGCACTATGGAGGATAACAACCTGCGCCTGCTATATTGGAACCCGGACGGGATTCGCCAAAGGATCCATGAACTCCGCACTCTCACCCAGCAACAGGACATCCAGGTGATCTTGCTGGGTGAAACCAAATTACGACCATCAACGCATCTTAAGCTGCCCAATTATACCATATACAGGAGGGACGAGGTCGATCCTCAAGGGGTCGCTTACAGAGGGACAGCGATCCTGGTGAGGAGAGACATCGTCCACCAGGAGCTGGACCTGCCAGACTTCCAGACGATGCGTTCAATCGGCAT